>MU284235.1:0-58227 GCA_022478815.1 Daldinia bambusicola
TATTATTATTATTATTATTATTATTATTATTATTATTTTATTATAATTTAATTATTTATATTATTTAAATATTATATAATTTAAATATTTAAAAATATAAATATTTATATATTTATATATTTATTTTTTTTTAAATATTAAAATACCTTTAAATATTTATATTTTTATATATTTAATTAACTATTTAAAAATTTTTAAACGTTTATTTTTTCGTATTATAATATAACGGTTATAACACGGTTTATTAAAATCATTAAATGTTAATATGGTAATTTAACGTGGCGCGTAACCGTAAAAAAGCCTTTAATAAAACCTCCCACAAAAGCTTAATTTAATTACACATCACGCCCAGGATATTAACACTTGTATTATATTAGATATAACCATCCAATATACGAGACTAATATCGCTGTTTTCGCCTCAATTAGAGCTTTCTCATGATATAACGCTCGACATGGTGTAAACTGTATTTGTAAATTAAACTAGTTAATTTAATCATTCCTCCTCAATCTCGGCATTATCGGGAGGTACGAATGGGGTTTCCTGAGATTTCCACGCTTGGGTTATGTATCTAGAAAGCTGTGTTAATCTCATTAAAATAAAAGCTTGCCATAATAATAGCATACTTTGTGTGGCTTCCCCTAGCGGTAAGCTCGCCTTTAGCATTCCTAAATATGACGGACGTATAGGCCAAGGTTTTGCCCACTATTAAGCACATAAGTAACAGTCCCAGTCGGCAGGGTAGATTTCTTACTCTTGTCGCAAACGGCTGTGCCTGTGATCTTGTCGCCAACTTTGCCGCCGCTGCTCAGATACGTGACTTGGCAGGTTAGCGTTTCTTCAATATGGTCATACGACGTCATCACTTATAATAGCGACGTGGGCGGTCAAGAGCTCACCGTTAAGGTCTGTGGACACGCCGGTCGCGTAAAGACCCATGGATGCGACAGCGAGCGAGCCTCCCAGGTCTACCATGCTGGCAATTGTGCCGCCGTGTATGATATTCAGTCGGTTCTACGCGTGTGAGTATCTTATGGGAGGACGCGGATCTGGACTTACCGTATGGTCCTTGGTGATATCCAGCTCAAAGTCGACCTTGCCGACAGCGGCATTTGTAACCCTAAGCTACCTGTAACGTCAACAAAACCTTATCTACTTGATACAAGGTCGAACTTACGTGAGGCCCTAAAAGCCTTATAAACCAATTAGCGGCCGTAGAGAGATAATGTCGCACTGATTTACCTCGGCTCCAAACCGGACTCGGCCATAAAGGATTTTAAGACCTAGTTAATCAGTAGCGATTCGCATATCGAGTTCCAAGTACTAACCGATCGGACGAATCTCAGAGGCGGTAATTTTTGCGCCATTATCGCAGTTGGACGGTATGAATTGTTAAAAGATGAAAGGTCAAGCTGCGGATTAGAAGCCGAACCTTTGACGACTACCGGACCGCGGCTGGCCGACGTCCACCGAAGTTTAAGTGGATCAGTTTAACTAAATAAAGTGGAGATGGAGCCATTCCGATACGCTGATAAGATTAGATACTTGGGTACTTCACCTTTTGTATCGCCTCTTTTCTTTTAGCCGCTGGACCCTCGTGAAGCAATAAAAGCAATACCCAGTTCTTGTCATGGCATCTCGGTAGCGCAATTATGGCTGCAATTTTCGAAGCGTCCAAGCCTACGATAATGTCCTCAGGAAACCCCGTTCCATATACCCGATTGCATATCACTCCGTTGGACGAATCGCTGCTCAACGTTGTCGTCCCCTCATCTGTCCTACCTCGAGCGCGTAACATCTCGTTTCACACTATCGAAACATTCCCAGAGAAGCGGTACGGCTTCGTAGAGCTACCCACGGCCGAGGCGGACAAGATAAAGCGAAAACTTAACGGGGCTGTTCTGAAAGGAACCAAGATGCGCATCGAAAGGGCTAAACCCGAATCTATTCCCGAGCCGACAGGCGCGGCTGACGAGAACGAAGTCAAGAATGACGGAAAGAAACCCAAGAAGAGGAAGCGCGAGATTGATTTTACACTGGGAGTTGGGCTGGAGGGTCGCAAAGTTAAGCGCGGATGGACTACCACGGAGCGCGAGATGATTGACGAGAAGCGAAAGAAGAGCAGGGGAAAAAACCACAAGGACAAGGACAAGGACGGGAAGAAAAAGAAGAAGAGGGAAACCAAGTCGAAATATACAGATGGACCGGAATGTTTATTCAAGACAAAGCTTCCGGGCGACGGGTCGTCGAAGGAGAACCAAGATCTCGACAAGACAAAAAAGAGGCGGAAAAGTGGCCGTGAGGTGGTCATGCACGAATTCGAGAAAACGATCAAGCACCCCTCATTTCTCAAGAGTAATACGGAGAAGGCTAGTTCAGCAGCCGTCACCTTTGAAGACGGTGTTGGTTGGGTGGATGAGCACGGGACTGTTGTTGAACCCGTCATCGTAAGCAAGAGACCAATTGTCAATACTTCAAATTCTGCGGCGCGATCCAAGCCGTCCGATCCCGCAAACCCTACTGAAGATGATGATACGACAAGCAGCAGCGGCTCTTCGTCCGAAGATTCCGATGATAGCGAAGATAGTAGTCAGGTCGTAGACAGTTCAGACGATGACGACGATGATGACAGCGGAGACGAAGACAACAACGTGCAGGCCACTCCTGATAAACAGCCTTCAAAGCTCAAGTTGGATACCCAAAACTTGACTAGTCCTGTGTCAATTTTGAAGCCGGGATCCGCGAGACCCAAATCTTCAGGGTCTGCCACGAGCCTCACCATCAAGATCCCCCCTGTGACACCGGCTGCTACGGAGGTACATCCGCTAGAGGCATTGTATAAGCGTCCTCAAGGTGACGCTGCTGGGGACAAGTCCGGCGATGCTCAGCCTTTTAGCTTCTTTGACGGGGATAACGATGATATCGAAGAGGAAGAAGCCATGGGCCCTCCGAGTCAGCAGCCACCGATGACCCCTTTTACGAAGCAAGATTTTGAATACAGGAACGTGAGGAGCGCGGCGCCCACCCCAGACACAGCACACCCTAGCCGGTCGTTTAATCTGTGGCCTAGGCAAGGCTCTATAGATGACATAGCTGAAGATGATGAGGACGAGGAAGATGGCGAGCAGGCAGGAGCTACTATTAAAGCCACATCTGGTGGGGCTGACGGTAATACAGCTACTAGTGATTTTCAAAGGCAGTTCTGGGAGAGTAGGGGAGATTTAAATCGGTCATGGAGGAGAAGGCGAAAGACTGCGTCGAAGGAGAAACGGTACAGGGAAAATCGCGCTCATGTGGAGAGAGCCATTTAGGATGTAAACTAGTATGAGTGAGTTTCTGAAACCTTGACCGCGCGGGATTACGCCAGTATCTTGTGGTTTGCGTATTACGAAGGCTATCTTTAGAACTAGACAGCGTGCCATGTCAACCTGATGGGCCATATGCCTAATAATTACATCTGCTCGCGTGCCAAGCAAATATCCACAGTACAAGAAACTAGAATGGTTGAGTCACGAAGCAAAGCGAGAAACAGTCAACAGAATCTTGGCACTTGAGCCAGTTCATAAAATTTTTGAAACCGTGGATCGTCCAAGCGGGATGTCACACAAGTACTTCAACGGATCGTAATCTCAACCTTCTTTACATACAAATCAACCTCGTTTCATTGTAAGACGCGTGGAAACCATTATGTTCATTGTATTCAACCTCTCCAGACTTCGCGAAAGGGTAGACGGGTACCATCGGAACTAAAATTATACCTATGAAAGATCGTCAGCGTAGGAACAACGAATGCCAAAAATGTACCGACCTTAACAGCAGAGTTTAAAGTGCAAATTCGTTCATATGGATGGTCTTGTATGAATCCATCGAGGTTAAGCTGATGTTGCAAAGCTCTAAGAAATCACTAGAAATTGGAAAATCCTTACATGTTGGGCCACCACTGGATCAACGATCGAAATGGCACGCCCATTCGAAGATAAAAAAAGAAAAAGAAAAGAAAAAAGGAAAAAGAAATAGGCGGCTCTAAGCTACTTCTTGAGGTGTATGCTGGTCCTCACCAGAATGCTCGGGGATGGGACTAAGTTCTGTGAATGTGACGCTGTAAGGATAGGAGAAGTTGGTTTCGACTCCATACTTGCGTTCGGTGGTGGCGAAGGTTCCCTGAGATGAAGGCAGGGTAAACGAGCTGCTATGAGGTGGGAATGTGTCAGTGTTGGCCGTGCTGCCCTTGACGTCCATGAGAGTACTGCAACTGGACGAAGGCTCAAGACACCAGCTGTCTCGGGGAGGGAGTCCGGAACGACGAGGGGGCGAGCCGGGTTCCGAAGAGCTAAGATAGCCCGCGTCGACGTCCGTAAAGCTCGAATTAGCCGACGGTGATGACGACAGTTCCTCGCTGGCAACGACTGTCTCTTCACCGGTGGAGCCTGTGGATTCAGCCAACTTGCCGGCCTCCTCTTCAAGCAAGGAGCTGCTTCGGGTGATACCAATACCGCTGTCCACAGAAGATGAGGCGCTAGGGTCACGAACTTGTGGCTGAGTTACTCGATGCTGTCTGTCTGAGGGACCTGCCGCATTGCTGTGGTCGTGGAAAGGCAGTCGTTGAACGGCATAGCGGTCGAAGCGATCGTCTCGGGCGTTGATGTTAAAGCGATATCGTCCCATATCTTGCTCCGCAGAAGTACCTAAGTGACGGTAGACGCTGCCCTCGGCCTGGTGAGGAGCAGTAATAGCAGGCTGAGGGTGGAGAGGGTATCGTGCTTGCTGGGGGTGGCCTCCGTTGCGATTATTGCGGTTGCGCATCTCGATCCACGGCGCGTCAGCATATAATCCGCGGCTAGGTCCCCATTCTTCAATACCAGCGGCGCGGTGCTGGTTGAAAATGAGGATGAGGACAAGAAGGACGACACTTCCAATAACCCACAGAAGAATCGCATCCTTTGTATTCTCACTCTGCTTATCTGATAAGGATTTGAGCATGTTGGCGCTCGCAATTAAGTTAACGGTGGCCGCGCCCATCATGCAGTAGAGTACGATCTGAACAATATCGGTACGAGGGCCGGGACGACAGCAGGTAAAGATTCCCAGAATACATTTGCAGCCATTGCGAAAGAAGACACAAATGCGAGCTTTGATGGAGGGGCGACGGTTCTGATTGTCAGGGGCGATGGATGAAGGTGGCGATGGGGAAAGCTGAAGTCCTTGTACGGAAGTTCCGCGAGGTCCCTAAGACGCGGTCTGACCGTCGTAGACAACAGCCCGGTGACCCGAAGACATGTTGAAGCCGGAAGTGAGGAAACCAAACTGGCTGTGTACAACGCCAATTCTGCCCTGTGTCCTGTAGTCGCCTATATTGTTGTTAATTGAGAGTTTTATATTTGGGTTTTACACAATCTCCTTTGTGTGTCTTACCAAAGATAAGATTATCTGCAGAATGCAACTGTGGAAATTGTAGGACTCGGGACGCAATAGAGTTGTTGTTGTGGCTATCAGAAACACGACCTGCAACTGTTCTGGTTATCTCTCTTGTCTGGTTCTGGACCCGTGCCTGGCGTGAATCAACAGCAAGGGGCAGATCCAACTGTATGAAAGGGATTCGTTCGTGCCCTGTTTGTTCAAATTGTTAGATAAATTCAAGATGTCGCTGTCACACTTTGTCCTTGACTTGCATACACCACTTGCATGCACCGCACTAATCTCCTATGCTAAAGCCCAACACTTCAGTTCGTCACACTCAACCAAGCAACAATAGCCGACACAGAAGATAGAGGATATATCACGAAGATTAGATAAGAGAAGGAAATTACCTCTTCCAGTATCCTCGCGGTTATCTGGACCTTGAGACATATTTGCGTCGAATATAACGATACCTAAGGAGATAAAATATGCTGAAAAGGGATGTGATTGTAGAAGGTATCTGAGATATCTAGTTAAACGGCACAGGCCTTTGGCTCCCTGGCTCTTCAAAATCCTAAATAGTAGAGGCTGTTTCCTGTAAGAAGAGAGTACCTATCAAGAATACTAGAGGTTATGTCAAAGCAGTCTACAGAGACTGGGGGCCTATCAGGATCACTATTTAGGTAGCTAATGTCGGATGTGGTGAGAGCGTGAAGCGAAGTGGAGAGAATGTTAGACTCACTTTGAATAGGTAGGCCAAAATCTTAAGAGTCTGAAAGGGATCATGTGAGGGTTGAACGACGATTGTTCAATCAAGTTCCGTTGCAAAAACGATTCTCTCAAAGGTTCTCTGATAACAATTATCAGTCAAACCCCACCGTACAATTTTATAAGAAGACGGCAACAAGAGAATAAAAAATTCCAAAGAGGCACGGAAGTAGGTGACACAAAGCAGATGGTCTCGGACGTTGTCAAAATATGCTAGGTACAATTCCAGGCGTATTGGCGCAACAACTTTAGATGAGCAGTGAAAGGTCATCAAAAAAAGAACATACGAAAATGCACAAAGTGCAAACCGTGCGGTTAAGGATTGAACGGCGCAATAAGCAGCTTACCTTACAGAAACGTTCCTTGAGTGGGAAACGAAAATAAGGGAGACGCGATTGGAGGATGGAGTTGTTAACGAAAGAGGATGGTGCCTGAAAATTAGGAGGCAGGAACGTGGTTTGATTTCACGCCTTTATGGTCGTAACGCGTCCTAGTTGTCGCGTAATTTTCAGACGTAGAAATGCCCAAGGTACTAGCCCGTATTAAGACAACGACCGCCCGTTGAAATATATAAATTCAATAGCCAGAACGGCAGCAAATAAACCTGCACAGGGGAAAAAAAAGTCAACTAGGTTGAAGCGTAGAGGAAACTGATAGGTGGTTGGATCTTGGGATAAAGGACATCACAGTTCATATTCAGACTTAAAATCTAGCTCTCTATTACATGCACCGTAAATTGAAATATTACTAGCACCTATCCCGCTAGTAATAATGAACCTGTCATCTACTTATGTCCTGCTCGATGAGAAGTTGCGTGGCCTAAGTCTCTATTACCCCTATTCCAACAAGAAATCCTAGAGGTCAGGTATTTAACTCATCATCAAACATCATTAATCTTTATATGGAAATAATTAAAGGTCAAACGGTATTCATATAATAAGCATAACCGATTAATTCTAAGCTAAGTCTTTAAATGTGTTTCCGTGATATATATATTTTCTCGGATTAATAACCTCATGTCCCCAAGAGTGAACTTACTACGGTATGTTTCCACGTTTGACTTTTATCCGTAGAGGGGACTTTGAAACATTTTTAACGCGCTATTCTTCAGGGCTTTTCAGGAGTCTGGCTCGTCGATACGAGTGGAAAGGATATTGTAGCAAGTTTGCACTCTAGAAGAGATTATTCTTTTTTTTTATTAGACGATATCTTGCCTTATCCATATACAAATAACTATGTGGGTATCTGGATGAATACTATGTAGGGACGAGCATGTATGACTGAATGGCTTTCGATCACCGCTTGCTACCAATGACATTACGCAAATACGAGAAATTTCTCAAGGTCTTGATATAGAAACCACTCGTTGCAGTTGACAACATCTACTTTCCCTTGGTAAACAATAGGCTGTCTATGCCCCAACGCCTAGCATAGTTTAATACCCAATAACTAGGCAAATCATACCTCTAACTATTATGATATGTAGAACAGATGATTTGCTATTCGGTCGAAGTGTTTGGGGCCGATATAACGACTGTCATTGACGCCTTATAACCCTTTGGGGTAGTTGAAGCGTTACATATTGAGTGAGTTGCTGCCATGCGGAGTATGAGGTGACATATTTCTGGCATTTCAGTACGGATTCGTGAGTGCAAGGCAAGCAAAAAGCTCTCATACAGGGACATATTCCCTTACTGGTCCGTCGACTGATTGGATCGTGAAGAGGCATGTCGTTCGAAGCACGAAAATTTAATTTAGTGGGGAATTAACGAACCGCCACCAGAAAGTCACTATTTTAATCCTCTTGGAGAACTACGCAAGATGACCAAGCTTGGCGTGCTACCAAGTTTCACTGGTAAAATATGGTCATAGGGATTAAAGTTGTGCGGAAAAGCAACTATTCTGGTTCCACTTGGGAAATACGACGGGACAAACATGTGCCACAGAAAAGATAGTAGGTATTTCGACTAACTAAAGGAATGGCTAGCTAGGTACTGAATACAACACGCCTTTCCCTCGCCATCATTCTTCCATTAACTCATAGGTGACCAAGAATCCTCCGATGTATATAGCTCGTCGGTAGGAATGATTCCCCACGGTTCGAGAGACTCGAGGTATTATAGGAAATTCGCAGTGGGCTGATGTTGTTGAATAGCGAAACGAAAACCGGGCGCGAAGCAGGCGACCCGGCTCGATCTGTGGTTTAAGGGTTTAAGCATAGCCAGCTTATTTGCCGCAAGAGCAGGTCTCGCCGCATTGGCCTGTCGAACAATAGTCAGAATTTCCATTCGAGATAGCTAGTTGAGATATGGGGCCCAAGGGAGATAGATTCCAAGGAGAGGGGTTAAACGATAAGATGATAGCAAGGGATATTAACTTACAGTTGTCAGCGCAGCCGCATTCTCCCTTCATTTTGATTGATTGCTTTTTGGAATGATACCAAATAAATATTTTGTATAGTATTGTTGGTGAAGTTGATCTGATCGTGTGAAGATGCGTTTGTGTAATGAAAAAAAAAAAAAAAAAGTTAACCAAGAAGGAAGAGGGACTTTATGTCGTCCTTTTATACACAGTACCTAAAGCTGATAAGCCCCTCGGGATGTGGGCTTGTGGGCCTGTGGGCATTCAGTATTGGGGCTTGCACAGCAGCAGGTGGCCAATCACAGGTAAGCTTCAACAAAATAAGGGTGCGCGGTTTGTGCGGGGTTTGCGCTTTTTCAGCGCGATGTCGCCCTGTCTCACCACACCCATCACCACATGTACTATAGTAAACTCACTGAACTAAGCGGTTCCAAGCAACACCCAATACGGAAGCTAACTTTTAGCTGGTTGGACCAAACTATTCCGTACTTAACCACTTAACACTTAACCACCATGGAGCCAACCTTGAATCAGGGAAGACTGACTGATGACCCCTTTGAATTTCCAATCAGCTGACGCACGCGTACGGACAATTCTACCAGGCACAAGTCGCGCAAAAGAAGTTGGATGCTTTGGTACTGTTTTTTTATGCGGTAAGCTTCAAAGAAGTCCGGGCTGACCATGGTCCATGGATTATTATCCATGGATTATTATCCAGTGGCAAACTTTTACGATCTGCGATGTTTGTGCGTTAGTATCAACCTGTTGATTCCAGACATCTTTATGTCAAGCCCCTTTCGGTAGCACATGACGTTAAGCTAAGACAACTCCGTTGTTTTTTCTTTCCTTTTTTTTTTCTCTTGTTGGAGAAAAGCCACACGCGCAAAATGTATCTTTATTTCCAAACGAGTAGGCAAAAATAGCATCTCTAATTGCCTTTTTTTCTTGTGACGGTTGAAGCTTAGCCCAACGAGGAAATTAAAGATGCTGACGACAGAAGCCCTGTTACCAACTGACAAGCATAATGCTGTAGCGAAGCAATATCTTCTAACCCTCTTCTTACCACGTTGTAGCTTAATTCACAACGGCTTCGCCATTCCGGCGAGCCAATCATGCGGTCCCAATGACATATAGCGGGGGCACTGTGTCTCCCATCATCTAAGTCTACTTTCATTTTCATTCGAGCTTCCATCTTCGGGGACCAGTTTAGGACTTGAGCTACGGGTGTCTTGGCTTGGGATGGGCTGCACGACAGACAGCTGCAATGCGTTATGGTTACATCGCAGATGCCCTAAACTCCTATCATTCGCTGGCCGCAGTTCGAGACCCCTGGTAATCCCTTGCCACTGACGAACCACTTGGTTCCCCGTTCTGCGAGTTACAGAATCCGCATAGACATCTCCTAAAATTCATCCCGCACCCAGTGTAATGTGGCATTCGTAAGACGGATTTTATCGGGTTATAGCGTCACACTTCAAGATAGTGTAGTAGTCCTCCCACGTTGTCGGTATCGGTTCTATTGCTTGAATGCGTATCATTCCGTCTTATCACAAGTCAGTGGGAGAAATCCATGCGTAGCTAGTTTACAGATGCGTGAAAATATGATGACCTCTATGCTGGTCTATCTCAAGCGAGAGGACTGGAAAGCCGGTATCCCGATTGACGAAAAATATCAGCAAGATTTCAATACACCTGGGAACAAATCCCCCTTCGATATTGCTGGATAAGAGAAGCGTTGTCGTAACCTACACCTTGAATATTTGATAACGGTTACGTGTAGCATTAAACTAGGCCGTGGCATAATGCATGTAGGTATACGAAAAGAGAAGCCAGCTCCTTCATAGCGGTGCCCGTGTGTAATATAATCGTTGGTGCATCCATCTTAGAACTGCGAATTCGGGGAGCATTGCTAGGTATCCAAGGAATCTTAACCCTGACCCCAAATCGTCTTTCCCAGCGCCACGCGCCGGTACTCTCTTGCCGGCCGCAGGATACATCTCCAACTTTCATCGCAACAAGGCATACCACGAATATTACGCCCTAGACATTCGAGCGGATGGATAATATCGAATATCGACCTATTGAAGGGTCATTCGGCATTTGCGCCTGCGCCAGGCGTTGGCTGTTTGCTGGTATCTCAGCATCGGTTGAAAACGAAACAACTTAACTATAGATAATTCTAATGTTAGACACGGCGACAGAGTGAAGGCCAAGTGGTCCTTATTTCTTTCGTTTAAGTCTTCTTACTAAGTCAAGTAGCACACTCCTCGCAGCGGGTCTGATTAAACATTCGAGGGTGCTCAAGAGGGCGCTCACTCTCTATTTCTTTCTTCCCTCCTTTTTGCTCTTTCTTTTATTCTATTCCCTCTTACCTTTCCTGCCGTCTGACTTAAAAGTAAGCCCGTCAGAGTAGTATCATCAAAATGGCAGACCGCTTTGATATTTTGTAGAGTAGGAGATGTGTTAAAGTGTCAGCTCTCCGATGCGTAACGTCTGAGTCGGATTAGCTTCTAGGTGCCCACTTCGTATCGACTCTGCGATACTGTCGGTTTAAGCTCATTCCATAGCGTAACTGGGATGAAACCAATCTGCACAGAAAATCAGCATAGCAGGTCTCTTTCCCACCTTTCAGGGGTATTTGAGAATACGAGCATAGGGCCTAAGTTCTCCGGGCGCCAGATTATCATGAGTGTCAAAACGCCATAGCATAGGTATCCTAGCGAAATATTCTTTTGCGCTCATGCTGTTAATGCAAAAGTGTCCCCATTCCGACCAATATCTGTGCTTAGTATAAGAATCCGCCGTGCTGCTGATGTCTCAAGCCGTTCAGCTTTAATATTGAGATGGCTCCTAATAAGAGCGAGAAGCTCCACGTCACAGAACTTACCGCCATTAACAAGGCGCTACTTTATATGTTAGGAAAGACCAACTGTCTACAGCTCGACGATGATGAGCTTGCGATTGTGTTCGCCGCGCAAACCGACACGTGGCATTGGACACGAGAGATGACGGCCTCAATCTCTGCTGCATTTTCGCATATAACTCAAAAGGAAGCTCTTAGCGACTTAGACCTGGATGTGAGCATAGAACTCCAGTAAAGGTTCAAGGACACCATGGACTCCTTGAAGCGCTCCACAAAGATCTTCGTTTTAGTTAAACATATCAGTACCTAATATAAGAGGCCTGATCACCATTGCCTTGGATTTTACGACCAATGACCTATTATCCTCTTTGAAATGGCTTATTGTAGACTATCAAACTTGTGTCCTGCACTTAAAATGGAGTGTTTCAGAAGCATACCGCTGATAGATTACGAAAATTTAACGTAGTGTTTTGTGTCGACTAGTTACGAGATATTACGTATATTTACATGCAATCCTCTCTCAGCTTTACCGAGCATTCATATCATATTTTGTTGAATTCAGTTTAGTTTCATTAGGCAGCCGATAACCACGGCGAAATTAAGGGGTCGAATATACCAGCAAAAGCAGCGTGGCGCACGGCGCAGCGAACAGCTGACTCTCACCACTATTCTTGAGTGGAAGTGTATGGAGAACACTGACACGGTGGCGTAAGTGTCGTCATATCCAGGGCGTTCACAACTGTCGGAATATCACCTGAGTACATGAAGATCATGTGAGCGGGCTTGGTATACAAACTCAGAGTAGTAGGCGACCAAGTCTCGATGAGCTAGTTAATAATATAAACCGTTAAATTAGATGGCCAAGTAGACAGCCTAGTTCATCCTACTATCAGGTAAACCCCCTAATTCCTAAGATGAATAGCATAAAGTATATGTGCATGGGGAATACCTAAGGGAACCAATACACCACGGTAAACGGGCTTAATGCGAAGGATATTCGAATATGATTTTTCCTAAGCACCGAGATGTTCGTCCTCACCCTAAACTTCGATAACATATCACATCGCGATCCGTTCCCAACGCCGTGTGATGCAGTGCTGAGCAAATGAATGCTCGCGAGACGAAATGAACAAAAAGAGTACCTATGTACAGATAATAGCATCCAATAGACAAGTTCTGCCCGTAGGATTGTGGCTAGTCGGTGCGTGGCTTCTTGCCTCGGCCGCGCCTAGCAAGGAATTTATCGCGACCACCGACGTCTTTCCAGTACTGTTCCAGAATTTCTGGAGCAATCTTTTTCAGTTTGGATTCGGCTTCGAAGGATGTCTCTCCTCGAGTTGGCGGGTGGCCGACCCATTGGACTTCGAATTCGAATCCGCCTCTAATCTTCTTTTCGTGACCGAGCAGCTTGTAAACGTGGTAAGTCTCGACGGGCGCGTTCTTGGGCTTGATAAACAAAGCATTGATACGACCGCCTTGAGCCTTCCAATACGCGTATAACGCCTCTTCGGCGCCTCGTTGAATTTCCTCTTCGGCCTCCCAAGTAGCGTCATCCTCGCTCTCTCCGACCCAATGGACAAGGAGCTCAACTCTGCAGTCTTGAACCATTCGGTGCTGTAAGAGACCCTGGATTTCTTTTTCTTCGCGTTCGTCGTTTTCGGGTTGTGTCTGCTCGGCTCTGTTCGGTTCTATCGCTTTCTCTTTACCTTTCGCATTTTTTCTAGTCTGGTTCAAGGGGCTGGGCTGGGATTTCTCGTTGGTAGATTCACTAGGGATTGCCTTGGCATTGATGGAAGGCTCTACCAAACGGAGTGATTATTAGTCTGCAACTGGGCCCGTGCTGTACAGAGAAAAGGGAAGCGTTGGGTACATACCAGACGCGCCCATATCGGCCACGGGCACTTGTGAATTTTTGCTCGATTCTTCTTTGGGCTGAAGATGTAATCTTGCCGCTTCGGGCTCTTGTGCGCGGGCTAGATTAGCGGCCGCGTCGACGCGCGCACTATCTGTTATCTCGCTCTTCCGCGTACCCCGTGAACGGCTTCGAGACTCTGTAAGTAAACGTTAGCTTTGACCTAGCGGAGAATAGCTCACTTTATGGACGTACTATTGGTCTTTGATGTGGATGACGGTCGTCCCTTTCTGCTGGAGTTTGGTGTTTCTGAAGAAATTCGCGTCCGTGTATGCTGAGTCAAAGGGGTCTTTTGAGCTGGCTCGTCTGTTTGCTGTGATTAGCATAGTTTTCCCACAATCGATTGATTGCCATCTCCTTACCATCATCTATCTCATCGTAAGGGTCGCTCTTGGCTTTACGCTTGGTACCACGAGGTTGCTTGTCGCCGTTTACCGATTTAGGCGCGGGTGACGGCTTGGCGAATATATTGAGAACGCTAGACATCATAGGTGGTGCAGTAAATGTAAAGAGGCCGGGGGGAGGATAAACTCGGATCTGACTGATGGCGCGATAACTTTAGAGATGGGAAGAGCTCGACGTTTTGGGTAGTTGATGATTTGGCAAGTTGTATTTCAGAAGCTCTCTGGGAGCTTTTCGACGCTTGAGGTGGCGCGGCAACGGTGGGACCGCGATTTTTCTATGATTGGAATGACTGGAATGACTGGAATGACGAAGAAGTTGCTGGCCCTGAAGACTGACGTTTAGGCCCAAGGTTGTAATTGTTAGTAGGTACTTGGACCGTGCACAGATTTTAAGTACGCTAATTACGCACTTGTACCTTGTAAGCATTAAGCTTATTACCACAGATTTTAACTGCCTTCACATTGATAAAACTTAGTATACACCTGCAAACACATGGGACCTTGCTTTAAAATATAGGTACCTAAAGTTTAATAGGCCTATACCTATTTTATTTTATTTTTTTTATTTTTTTTTACAATTGTATTGTACTTCCACTAGGTATGCGACGCAGCATCTCATAATTGATCGCCATACATTGTATTTACCTTAGGTAATTCTTGTAGTTTGGCAAGATAGTATGTTTAGTTATAAGTTACAGAGATTAGATCTTTCATGAGCACCTGTAAAGCAGCTGTAGAGCTGCCTGAAAAATAAGGCCTAAAGTCTCATAGCGAGGTTAGTCAGGTGAAATTCATGGCCTCGAAGCCAATGAAAAAGCGCGACGCGTTAGTGGGGGGAGGGGTAGAGGGGTAGAGGGAAAATTCCAATGGGCAGGGGTTAAAGCTTAGTAGGTACCTATTGTACAATTTCTCACATGAGTCAGAAGGCGCCGACAAGCGTTTAGGGTTTTCAAAATCTCTAATCCTCAAGTTTTAAAGCCCAAAGCCCCAAACCCCAAACCCCAAACCTCAAACCGGCATCTTCATGACAGCCGGCCGCTTTCTTCATTCTAGATCTGTCATTGTTCGTACAGTTCATCCCTTTCGACTCCGACAATCGCAGATATCGCTATCTTCCAATCGTCCTATTTGCTACCACGATACCAAACACCATCACCAGCGTTTGTTCCCCTTTCAGAGGCGCGCTGCTAGCACGATGGCGTTAGAAAATAAAATAGATCAGATTCTCTTGAAGCTGGATAACCTGACCGTCGATTCAATTGCCGACAAATATCCCACCACCCATCCCAATGTCAACCCTCTCGATTACTACCGGATACATATCAGCGAACTCCTTGCCCCCATCACAGGCGTCGCTCCCGACAAGATTCTTCCCGCCATCTACTGGACAAACGCCCTCGACAAGGGCGACTTCAGCTTACCTATTCCCGCTCTCCGGATAAAGGGCGCAAAGCCAGACGCTCTAGGAGCCGAATGGGCGGCCAAGGTAAGGAAGAATTGCTCGTGGACATATAGCTGCGCGCGCAATACTAATTATCTATCTCCTTAGTTCCCCGAAGATGATCCTCTTGTCGAGAAACCTGTCGCTGCCGGCACCTTCCTATCCTTCTTCATCAGGGGTGGTCCCTTAACTCAATCTCTTATTCCTATGATCCGCAGCCTAGGTGCGGAATACGGACGCAATCGATTTCTCGGCCTAAAAGATCCCAAGGACCCGAGCAAGGGAAGGAAGCGAATCATCGTTGAGTTCAGCTCTCCCAACATTGCCAAGCCATTCCACGCGGGACATCTCCGCTCTACCATCATCGGAAGTTTCCTTGCGAACTTATACGAGGGTGCCGGTTGGGACGTTGTTAGAATCAACTACCTTGGCGACTGGGGAAAGCAATACGGCCTCTTAGCTCTAGCCTACGAGAGATACGGAGACGAGGAAGCTCTGAAGAAGGACCCTATAGATCACCTGTTCCGACTCTACGTCCGTATAAACGCCGAGAAGGAGGAAGAATTGGCCGCTATCGAGGCCAAGAAGAAAGAAGGCCAGGATGTTACCGAACTCTTAGCCAACAGCTTGGACGAGCAGGCTCGACAATACTTCCGAAAGATGACGGATCGAGATGAGAAGGCTCTCGCGCTGTGGAAGCGCTTCAGAGATTTGAGTATCGTCCGATACAAGGCTACGTACGCGAGGCTGAACATCAAGTTCGACGAATACAGCGGTGAGAGTCAGGTTAGCGAGGAGGCCATGGAAAAGGTAGCCAAGCAGATGGCCGAGAAGGGAATTGTCAAAGAAGACCAAGGTGCCGTGCTCGTCGACTTCACTGAGCTTATACCCGGTAAGGAGGGCAAGCGCCTCGGCAAAACGGTCATCCGAAAGAGGGACGGCACTGCTTTATATCTTACCCGAGATATCGCGGAGCTTCTGGGCCGGTACGAGAAATACAAGTTTGACCATATGATCTACGTCGTTGCTAGTCAGCAGGATCTTCATCTTCAGCAGCTCTTTAAAATCATCGAACTCCTCGGATACAAGGACATCGCAGCTCGCTGCCAACACATCAACTTTGGATTGGTCCTGGGAATGAGTACTCGAAAGGGTACCGTCAAGTTGTACGTATTTCCATTCTGCTTCTCGACCCTGACCTAACAATATCGTCGCAGCTTGGATGACATCTTGCGGGACTGTGCCGATCACATGCACGAAGTTATGCGGAAAAACGAGGCGAAATATGCCCAAGTCGAGGACCCCGAAGGCACTGCCGATACTCTCGGAATCAGCAGTGTTATGACACAGGACATGAGCGGGAAGAGGTATGTTATTATCAACTCATTGTCATGAAATTACTCTAACAAGCTGGCGACTAGGGGTAACAACTACACCTTCGATTTGGCGGTGATGACGTCTTTCGAAGGAGACACAGGCCCTTACTTGCAATACGCGCATACTCGACTATCATCCATTAAGCGACGAGCAAACGTCTCCGATGAGGAGTTAGCCAACGCGGATCTATCGCTCCTCACGGAACCTCACGCCATCAACGTGGTCCGACTACTTGCCCAGTGGCCGGACGTCGCCCAGAACACCCTGCGAACCCTCGAGCCAACTACTGTAGTAACATACCTCTTCAGGCTCACCCACGTTATCAGCAGTAGCTACGACCACTTGCAAGTGGTAGGAAGCGATCCCGCGCTGAAGGCTGCTCGTATGGCGTTATACGACGCCGCCCAGATAGTTGTAGGAAACTGCATGCGGTTACTCGGATTAACTCCTCTAGAAAGGTAAGCTTATTGCGACGCATTTACGACATTATTTTCTGACGTGTTACAGGATGTAAATGAAAAACCTAGGCGCGCTATCGAGTGCCCTCCCGATCACCATCGGCGTGATGCGAAGTGCACACATTGGACTGGGCAATTACGACCAGAATAATTTGCGTGCATTTCGTCTAGAATGTCGCTAGGAATTATATTCTAGGGTCATAGTTGCATTTGCTACATTTACCGCAATGCAACTCGCTAACGGTTATTTTTGCGTGTGCGAATACAAACCTGTGATTCCAGGTTTTAGCCTAGCCATCCGGCTGCTGCGATATTTTGATGAGCATCATGGTTCAACTATGACAAGGAAACATTTATGTTCCTTAGGGTTTCTAGAAATGCCATGGTCCTGATACTATGTGATGTCGTACTTAGATTAATAAACTTTGGCATTAGTACGCGATCAGTCTGTTCTCACCACGAAATCGCCGTGTCGTGGTTCAGCCCGGAATGCCCAAGTTTCTGTAGGCCTAATCCGAAGCTCAAGCTCCAAGTTACTTTAGGTAGCTTTAGGTCCGCAACATTAGGCTATGTATAATACCGAGATGCCTGTTCCAGGCGCGTTAACAATGTCCTGTGTTGTTAGCCAGCGTCGTAACATTAATACCATAACACCATAATATACAAGTGCATAGCATGCATTTCAACGTAGGCATATCAACAATGGATACTAAGGGATGCTTGGGCATCTCCAGCTGGGATAAAAAGAACATTCGGTACTGAAACCAAATGTGCGCTTATTGAATAATCTGCCCGTCGAAGTTCGAAATCACCTCGCTAACCCATAAAAACGCTAAATCTACCAGGTAATGCGCTTCTCCCGCCAAACCAAACTTGAAATAGCAACAGTGACCGTTGATAGGCGATTTAAATTTACTCGGGAAACTCAAACGTGTGATCCAGATCCCTAAACTCATCATCCAACCTCACTAGCCCAAATAGCCACGAAGTTGGAGGCTCTGCCCGGTGGCTTGACATCCACGAGTTCGCTTGCTCCAGTAGCATGTGCAATCCATAAGTCGCCCCAGACGCTGACAGGGAGAGAATTAGCATCACACAGAGCAAACTCCTGTTTGAATAGATGTCTTCTCCGCCGAAAGTCATTTGGGATCCGATGAAGGCGTAAGTATCGGAAAGGCTTATCAAGGCGGTGGCAATTGCGATGCATGTCGCTCGTTTGGTTCGATTCCACGGCATGCAGTTCAATGCCCAAGTAAAAACGACGGATTGGGCGAACGAAGCAGCTGGGATGCTAAATATGGTCGCCGCGTAGGAAACTTCCAATACTAGTTCAGGGTTGAGATTGACGGGAGGAGTATCTATAATTACCAAAACGATCAGTTGAGCTAATGCGCATACCAACAGAGCCCCACGGATTAACGTGTGTCGACGGTTTGTCAAGTCGGCGCAGAGCCCGCCTATCCAGGAAAGAGAGCACCAGGAAAACTACGTGTTCATTAGCCAAGGCGGTACTCCGTGTGTTTACCAGTTTGCTAGTTAGGTGCTACTTACGCAAACTAGGGCAACCACCGCGCCTCTCGGGGAACCAGCAAAAATGACAGGTATTTGGATGCTTTGATCTGCGCGTTCCAAGCAGAACGGGTTATTAAAATATGATGCCGCCGACGAGATGGAATGGCATATTGAGCCCTTGAAAGGTAGATACGGTTAGAGAAACGAACCCCTTATAAGTATCGAACTGCCGAACCTACGAATAACCAGGTCTTCACATCCCCGAACGCTCGCTTCACGCTGTACCAGACATATCTGGAATCGGGATCGTTTTCGTATTCTTCCGGTCGAGGCCATCCGGAGGCCTCTGCTAGACAGGATATATAATTCCGGCTTTCACTATCCGAAAGCTAGTCGGTTGACCGAGGAAGATTGGGTACTTTGAAGTAGCAATGATGTCCCGCAAGCATGGCGAGAGTTCCAGCTGCGAGATGGTACACGTTATATACCAGCCGGATTTTAGCGGGCGGAGTGCCATTTGCTAGGATAACAAGGCCCGTTGCGGCGAAGAACAAGACTAGAGGCCGTATCGCAACCATGAGGGAAACCCGCCTTCCCACACCTTTTCTCGTATACTAACATGAAAGTAAATATAGGAAGCCGGGAAATATGGTTGACTCCAGCGCGCCGAGTATTACGTGAGAGATGGTAACTTCAGCGACACCGCGCGCGAAACAAATAAGAAACTTAACGAGGCCCCAAGCGATCATCATGCGGCTTACATAGATCCCAGGCTTGCTCAGTGCACTCAAAAATATATTCGACGGGACTTCGATAATGTTAGCGAGATATCTTCGGATAGGTTCGATTACCCTGATATTTATAGTCTTACTTTGGAATATAATATGAGCGATCAGTCTCGATAATACGACAGTCTAGGCGTATATAAGTAAGATTTTAAAAGCAGAGCTTTTCTATAACTACCTAGGTATTGGTTTGATAGAACGGACCTCGAATTGTGGCTTGGTAAAACCAAGAACTTGAGCGTAGAATGGTTGGTAATTCGCTAACAGCGCACAGTCAAGTTGAATCAAGAGACCTGATATTACCATATTAAATAAGCCTAAACCATCACCCAGCGATATATTTTCACACAGGTCCGATAACAATCAGAGCCATGGTAGCAGTAAATCGATGGTGAGACTGACAGAAACATAAGGCAAAGGGTAGGAGCTGAAGTGAGACCTTATGGCGGATTCCTTTTTGAAAAACCTCCGCGTTTAGGTCATAGTCAGGCGGTGGTGATGCCAGATTGGCGAGCGGCTCAGGTGGCATCGTTTCGTCTGCAGCTTCGGTTGCAGTTTCGGGGGGGTCTATTGGGATTAAGCTGAGCATTGGGGTCAGCTTCTGAGTATGCTGGCAAATCAATGCCGACATATCCACGCGTTCCACCGTGGTTGGTTTCTTGTAGTTCGAGTGCTTCTATTTCAGTTCGCGATAACTGTGGTAAGAAAAGGAAAGATGTGTGAGAAGTCGATGTTGACATGATGAATAAGATCTAGGCGGTCGAAAGAGGGATTTCAAGCTCATAGACGGCAATACGAGTGAAAATATGTGGTGGGATAAATACAGTTATGCGTATGTGTTGCGTTTAGTTGAGAGGCAGATGTTTCGAGGTTGTAAAAGCGTTGCAAAGACGTTGTACGCTGGATACTAGGCGGCTACTTATGTAATAAGCTTATACTACAGGATTCCAGTCCTCTAACTGGCCGCCAAATCCCTGTACCTTCCCCTTTCGGACATGCGATACATTACGTACGCCTCGAGCTGAAGTATCTGTACCTTGCGCGCAGCTGCCATACGATATATTAGGTACAGATTATACATTACGGCTATCTTCCATGTAGGTAGTTATCGAAGCCGTATTCTTCGGTTGAAGCTCTAACAGACTTCGCCTGACCGTAAAATAAATAATTTCTGTAAGCTGATAATTAAGTGTATGCTACGGCAAGATTGAAGTCTGATAACTAGGCGAAACCGTACTTAGGTAGCTTTGTTTCCTCAGTAAAGCTTGGCCGAGAGATGCGATCACTTAATTAATGTAGCATCCTCTTTGAAAAGACTTACATAAACTATAAACCCCCACGTTCTATCATTGCGGAACTCACTCCTCTCACCGAGCTCCCGTTCCCCGCTTGTAAATCCCAAGGATCAGGTTATCAGGTGATGAGAAACGAATCGCTCCAGAAGCACAACTCAACATCTCCACATAAGTAGGTAGCTAAGGGAACAACATCGCGCTAATACAGGGACTACGCGGTGTATGGAAGGGCTGGAACTTGAGTGGCGGCGGAATACGCCCGGTAGAACCCCCACAAAAGAGGCTAACCTCCATACTACATCCTGTCTAGCCTGTATTGTACAATACAATACATCCCATCTTCTAGCGCTAAACTTGTAAGAAACTCCCCCACGACCAAACACGGAATAGCTTTTCGTGGGGAGCAAGTGTTTTCGAATTTGGCAGGTTTCTTTTACTCTAATATTAAATATTCTTCGCCCACTGCCGAATACTCTATTCGTGGTCGACATATTCCAACCTGGAGGCTATGCTGAAGAAGTGGTAGTATAGCGGGACCGTAACGTTACCGAGGTCAATCCTCACCTCTAGACTTTCGGAATATCTAACAATCCTCACGCGAATATTACCAATTTCCGATTGTAATTCCCCGAAATCGCGAGAAGTGCCAGTGTAACGCAGGCAAGTGGCGTCAATCCTGACAAGGGGAAAGTATCCGACAGACCGAGTTCGGTTGACGAAGATCCAATAGCTACCTAATATTTACATAGTCAAAACTAAAGGCTCCATCAACTAAAGCAAGTTACGAATAACTACGATGTGTAATTAGTACATAAAAAAATACGATGCCGTGCTCCTTTATAGATCCAGTTTTCGCCTCCCATGCCGTTAATAATCGCGATTCTCCTGATGTCTTTCATCGCTCTACTCTGTTTTTTACAGGACATCAAAAATGGGTTATGAGGGTCGCATTGCTCGTATGACATCTAACGATCTCGACAATGATGATAGTTTTCCGGAGAGGCACATTCTTAATTCTTCGGCCGAATCCAAACCGCAGTCAGATACCCAGGAGCATACACTGGAAAACTTCCCTATAAAACAGATCCGAAGACGGCCCAGACGACGATCAGAGAGCTTAGATGGCTACGAGATGCGGGATAGATACTGGGAAGCTATGGGTATTATCGAACAAGATCTTACTGAAGCGACAAAAGCACCTGCTGTTTGGGACTACGTCTATGATCCGGTGTGTTTACCTCCGCCAGGTATCTCTAAGACTCCTGTTATCCGCCTACTCGGAAGCCTCCCAATTCGACGAGCGTGGAGGCGCCTTAACAGCCGAGAACGTCCCGGCCTCGGATCGACGCGGATAGTTGAAGCTATTATGTTGTATGAGAGGGGTATAATACTATCTCGCCAATTCCAATGCACACACTGTCGGAAACGCCAAGGTATATCTCCTGGATGCGTTGTTCTAGATACCGAAGAAGAGTCCCGGGAACCACCAGATAGCCTTAGCAGACTTAGGCTAATGTGCAGCAATTGTATATATGACGGACGACAGTGCGACGCGCAGATACCACCTGGACGGAACCAACCTTCTAGAACACCGACGCCTAGCCAGATTAAGGGTTCCTTTGTCTCGCATCCAATACACCTAGATATACTCGACCTAATCGAAAAGATGCTAAAGTCTGAAGGAGCCGAAAAAGAGGATGCGATCACTCGAGCAAAGCAGATTGAGATGGCAGCTTTAGAGATCGCTCAAGCAGCACACGAATGGGGTCTTGGCATTAAAGATAAACGCCGAAAGAATACATATCCGCGAGCATCATGAGGAAGATTCAAAATGGTCTAGAATGTGATGCTAAGCGAGCGAAACCTCCTTTGGTAATGTATGTCTAACATGGATATTCCGCTACAGAACTTGTACTGATAAAAAACAGGTCACAGGCTTATTCCGATCGTAGCATTAACTGTAAAATACTATCAACTATCTTCGTTATCTGGCTGACCAACAAAAGACTAGTCATGATTCGTCGATGCTGTCAGTCGCCGGTCACGAAGCGGCGGGGAGAAAAGGTCCTATATTATACCATATATTATCGATATTAACGGGCTAGGCCGCAGATCTACCATAAAGTCTATCACGGAGAATCTATCCGGCCTGTATATTACATCTCTGGAATGCGCATCTTAGAAAATTTATGGGAATGCCAATCAATGTGTTGGAATTCCGATAATGGAAAGTTGCACCCGGCAATCAAAGAGCCCAAGTTCTAAGTTTAGAAGCTCTCAAATAACGGAGATATTGGGTTCTTCGATATCAAAATCCCTTATCTATACATGACCTGTCAAATATCTGTTGGAGAAGGCTTTGAGTTACCCAAGTGCGTTCTGCCTAAGTGAGGCCGGCGTCCGGATACGACTTGGAGGTTCCAGTCGCTCGGAAGATGGCGTGATCCATATTGGTCTAAGACTCCGGCAGTATCCAGGAAAATATTAATCAAAGACGATGCGCCGCACCGGTCGTGGTCGCGGGTGCTTACCGTTCGTTCTAGGTCGCCAACTTGGTTGCACTCCAAGGTAGCCAGAATTAGGAGGAGTTCGGCTAAAGTCATACACCACGCCCCCGGCCTTCTATTAAGGAAATCGACCCTGACGATCTGCAACGCAGCTTAGAGTGCCGAGACAACAGGTAATCCTGGAATCTATTGTCCATCCACTTGGATCTTTATCTGAGGAGATGCGTACGCGCGTTTAGTCTATCGTATGCGAAGATCATTCCATAATAGGCGATGTTGAGAATAGTATAAGACCGGGACGTGGTTCGCAGCATTTTTCTATTGCGCTCCAGCCGTTAGAGCAAAGACAGGAGGTTATCGAAGATTCATACTTGTTCAAATTATCGATCTATCAAGATGTTCGGCACCAAAGCAGCTCTTTTCACCATCCTCCTAGCCGCCACGGCTGTATGGTCGGATGTATCACCGGATTTGACGTGCGGCGTCGACAAGGCTGGTAATAAAAAGGGCTATACATGTCCCGGAGACAAGAAGTGCTGCTCCGCCAACGGCTACTGTGGTTCTACAGATGAATACTGCTTAAAGACTGTAGGATGTCAGAGCAAGTACTCTAACGCGACGGCCGCTTGCAGTGACCCCGTAGACGGTAAGACGATCTCGCCTGACGGTACCTGCGGAGCAAAGGAAGCTGGCAAGTATGGATACCGGTGTCCTACAGAGGGAGGAACCTGCTGCTCTGTCGCGTAAGTTCTTGCGCATTTCTTACAAGCTAATATTGTCCTGCTAACAAGCGCTTCTCAGGGGCTACTGCGGAAATACTACAGCTCATTGCCTCGCTGCAGAAGGTTGCCAAACAGCATATGGAAAGTGCCAGTGAACAAGACCTATAAAGAATATGCATGTTGAGTTCACGGTCGTCAACATGGCCTTTTCATGTTCTTTAGATAAAACGGTACTTTATGAAGGACTGCTCCAAACAGAGTAGCGCTGTAGCTTCGGAGAGGAGGGAGACTAAAAAGAGATAGGTATAAAAAGCCTGTTCTAAGCGCTAGGGGTTGTTAAATGATAGAAAACTGCACAGGCGCAGTACAAATTGTCCAGATAAATTTCAACGCTGCTACTGTTCACTTTGAGGAATTCTATTAGTAACCTAGCATTGAAGCGAAAGCGCCCCTTAGATAAAGATATGTATGGTAACCATTATTCGGACGCATTAAAGTCACACTAGATGGTTTATACTAGAACGAATATAGACGCTCTGGGTTTCTCCACGGATGGCCGATTGCGGCCTTGAGTTGGTGTGGGGATTCTCACGGGATACAACTTTGACTAAGACAAGAAATACCTATACGAAGAGATATGTTAGGTACCTATATATCTTTTGAAAAGCCATTGCCTCATCTTAGAGATTCAACAGACCATGGCGACGCTGCTTCATAATGGCCGTTTTTTCCAATCCGGGCCCAAGGGCGAAGGTTGTTCCTTCGCAACCGCCATGCTCATTGACGAGTCCGGCAAAATCACTCATGTCGGCGATATACATGACAAAGAGATTCTGACAGCAGAGAGAGCTGGCGTGACCAAGCACGATATCAACGGTCGTATAGTTTTACCGGGATTCATTGATGGCCATATGCACTTTCTGATGCTCGGACAATCTCTACAGAAGGCCGGGTTAGAAGCGTGTAAAAACCTACAAGATATCCGCGAGACGATTAAAGAGTTTGCTGCTGCGCACCCTTCTGCGGCCCGTATATTGTGTAAAGGGTGGATGCACTCCATGACCAACGGAGAGGCGTTGGCTAGCATGATAGACGATCTGGATCCAAGGCCCATGTACGTGATTAAGAGCCCCTTCGAATAAATCCGACTATATTATCTAGGCTCTCCCGTTTCCACGAAGAAGATATTCGTTGACTCACCGTTGAGTAGCTTTATTGACTCCAAAGATCTGCATTCAACATGGTGTAATAATGCAGCCTTGAAAGAAATGGGCGTGCAAGAGATGGCTGACCCGGAAGGTGGAAAAATTCACCGCGACGAGAACGGCAAAGTATCAGGGCTTCTCTCAGAGGCGGCAGCCGTCACAATCATCTGGCCGCATATCGCAAAAGTCGCGCCGATGGAGGAGAAGTTAGCAGCGCTGAAAGCGGCCGTCGAGGCGTATAATGCGTCTGGTTATACCGGACTCGTCGAGATGGCGATGGATGAAAACGCGTGGGAAGCTTTACAGATACTACGACAGAGAGAAAAGCTTTCAGTTAGGATAGCTATCCACTGGCTCATCACACCTCGGAAGACGGAGGCCGAGAATCTCGCCCAGGTTGATCGCGCGATCGAGCTTAGCCGCCAGTTCAACATGGAAAACAGTCCCGATTGCCGCGTTGTGGGTATCAAGGTCATCGGGGACGGTATTATAGATGGATGTACCGCCGGACTCTCAGAACCTTATACTTCTAACGGGGTATCGTGTGATCCTATCTGGTCGCTTGCCGAACTTGGGCCTGTTGTCCGAAAAGCGGATAGGGCCGGCCTGCAGTGTGCCTTACACGCCATCGGCGACCAGACCATACGGGTTGCTATTGATGCTCTCGAGCAAAATGCCACACCCGGCCGAAGACATCGAATAGAACACCTGGAGCTTGCATCGCCCGAAGACGCTAAGAGATTGGGAAAGTTGGGCATTACAGCTTCTATCCAGCCGGTGCACGCCGACCCGGCGATCCTTCGAGCGTGGCCGTCTCTGCTCGGACCGTCCCGATGCGAACGCGCATTCGCATATAAAGATTTCGCCGACGGGGGCGCCGTGTTAGCATTAGGGTCCGACTCTCCTACGGCGCCTTACGCGCCTCTAAGAAATGCTTATACGGCGACAACCCGACGCTCGGCCAGAGAACCGGACTTGACGGACCGGGTTAACCCACATTTCGCATTAGACTTGGCGGCCGCTATCGCTGCGGGTACGGAGGGCTCAGCGTATAGCTGCTTCGCTGACCGGTTCACCGGTAAATTAGAAGCCGAACGAATGGCGGACTTTGTGGTAGTGGATATGGAATGGGATGCGAGCAAGCTGCTCGAAGCGAGAGTCCTAGAAACCTGGTTTAACGGGAAGAAGGTATTCGACGCCAAAGTGTAAGAAGATATCCAATGATAACAAGCCTATTGCTATGTTGGCATACATCCTCACCGCTATTATAGTGCGGACCAGTAAGAATAATCTCGAAGCTGTTGAAGGGCTTGGCTCAACAAGCACGGAATCGAAATCGATCACGAGATACGCGTTGCTATACTATATCATCACAAGGATTGCCGAGATCCAAGGTAAGAAAGAAGCCAAGAAAGGCGTGCTCGACCAAATTAGTTCCAAGGATATTAGTTCCATGCCAAGTGTAATCATACTGAAATGAAAATGGAATAATGAGTTCTCGAAAAAAAAAAAAAAAAAAAAAGCGTACGCTCTCCCACTGAGAAATAGAACGGGCATGTATATAGTACGGAGCTATACGAGCGTTCCTTCTCCTCGCTCGCGTATCGTACGGAAGCGGTACGAAGACGGAGAAATTGGTGGGGGATAAACTCCGAATTTACCGGGCGGTTTTGGGGCTGCCGCACCGGTTTAATCGAGAAAGGAGGTCGATATGTTGCTCAAGGGATTTTCATTCGGAGATATCTGCCTTTACATGCCTGCTCGAACGAACACAAGAGGTATCTAGATGCTTACGGTGCCTTATTCTATTCTCTCCAGTTGTTGCAACTTGTCTAAGTTATAGTCCTTCAAAAAAAAAAAAAAAAAAAAAAAAAAAAAAAAAAAAAAAAAAAAAAAAAAAAAAACCGAGTAAACCCAATTCTACTCGAATTACATCGTACAGTAAGTGCTACTTAGTTGTCTGCGTAACGCATGGCGCCTTGTTCCCTTGGCCTTCCATAACGAGTAAAGTGTCGCCTCACTCCAACTTTCTGCCGAGAAATAGACGTCAAGGTCACGCAAGGTCATGCAGAAGCGTTCCAGACAAAGAGCGAAGAGCGGAGAGACACGAAAGCTTCCAAGCTTCCAAGCTTCCAAGCTTCCAAGCTTCCAAGCTTCCAAGACGCTTCCAAGAACGCTACCCACGCCTCTAACGTCCGCTATCATTCGCTTATGATACCATTCTAGTATACTGTTAAGATACTTCCATAGTCCCATCACCTGCCACTCCACATCCCTCGCTTGGCACCCAATCGCCGCTATTCCTATTCACCCCTTCCCTGTCTTCCCAAGTAGCTCTTCCCATGACGAGGTCCAGAGCACGATCCAATCGGTGCCTCGTATGCGCATGCTATGCGTACTTCGCCTCATTCGCGTTGAGATGAGCCCTTGGCATAATTCTGGGCGTTGGATTAAACATAGCGATAACTGACGAGATTTGGCGGGGTTTGGCGAGGGTAACCAAGACGTACTATATCTATCCTTCGTCCTACCCGAGATCCAGGTACCTAGTTTTCGGTTACTACAGTTTCTCATATTCCCTTTGCGGACTTTCCTTGTTTTTAAAACTAAAAACAGGCAAATAACTTAGCTATCAAACCGAACACACGTGAATGGGTATAGAAGATCAACCTGCTGTCGAGGAGTCGACTGAACCCCCTATAGGCGGCGATATCAATGTAACTCGGAAAACTCCGCTCGGCCACGGGAACCAAGACGCTGCTGTGCTTTCCAATCAGACCTCCCAAGAAAAGACCGTTGTTTCTTCTTTTTCCGTAACCGAGAACAATCATCATCAAGAGCCTCACAACTTAGCTGTCGGGGATCTAGAGAAGCTCCTCGAAACCGTCGTTGAGAATGGCCTCGACGCCGGTGAAGCAGCTCGTCGCCTGGAGCGCGATGGGCCTAATAAGATGGAGGGCGCTCAGGGGCTATCCGTGTGGAAGATTCTCCTGAGGCAGGTATCTAACAGTTTAACTGTGGTCCTCATCCTTGTTATGGCTCTGTCCTTCATCATCGGCGATTTCATCGAAGGCGGCGTTATCGCTGCCGTCATCTCGCTCAATATCGTTGTGGGGTAAGTTGCAAGCCCCTGATCAGCAGAATTTTCTGTTGGAAGTGGAATATTTCACCCTCCCATGCTAATTCTCAATAGATTTGTCCAAGACTATCGCGCTGAGCAGACTATCCAGTCGCTCTACGCGTTATCGGCGCCAACGTGCAAGGTAGTTCGCATGGGGCAGATCACGACCATCAAAGCCGAATTACTTGTCAGAGGCGATGTCGTCCTACTCAATGTTGGAGATATTGTCCCCGCAGATCTTCGATTCGCTAATGGATTGAACTTGTCTACCGATGAAGCGTTGCTAACTGGAGAGTCTCTACCGATCAGCAAGCATCCGGAAGTAGTCCTGCATGAGTCTGATGTTCCCCTTGGCGACCGAATTAACATGTTATATTGCGCCAGCACGATTACGCGCGGTCGAGGAAAAGGTATCGTTACCGCTACCGGGATGAATACCGAAGTGGGAAAGATCGCCCAGCTACTCCGAAGAAATCCAAGTTCGAATGATAATATTTCCAGATTCGAGGCTCTTTGGAAGCGCGTAAAGGCTAGTGCGCGCAGCATTCTTGGACTCGACGGAACACCTCTTCAGGTTAAACTAAGCAAGTTTGCTTTGATCCTTTTTGGTCTAGCAATCCTGCTCGCCATCATCGTATTCTCCGCCAGCGTCTGGAATGTTGACGATGAAGTTCTTATCTACGGCATCTGCGTCGGCGTTGCTGTTATCCCAGAATCTCTCATCGCCGTCTTGACGATTAGTATGGCGGTCGGTACCAAGGCGATGGCTAAGGGCAACGTGATCGTAAGAAAGCTGAGCGCTCTAGAAGCTGTTGGAGGAGTAACAAACATCTGCTCCGATAAAACGGGCACTTTAACTCAGGGGAAGATGATTACTAGAAAGGTCTGGCTCTGCGATGGTTCTACTGCGACCGTTGAAGGCTGTACTCATCCGTTTGATCCGTCAAGCGGAAAGATTATCTGGAATGATAAAGAGTTCGAGCCACAAGATGAGCTTGAACCGAAATCTCGCCTTTCTGTTTCTGCGAAAAAGTTTATAGAATGCGTCTCGTTGTGCAATAACGCCACCGTCACGGATGGCAAGTCGGCACCTAACGACGACGCGGCCGAAACTCTAACTACTTCAACTCTGACGGTACCAAATTGGGTTGCCGTTGGCGAGCCGACTGAAATCGCTCTCCAAGTCTTTGCTATGAGATTTGGTATGGGTAAATCCACCATTTCTCAAGCAGACAATTTTGGTATTGTCTCGGAACACCCTTTCGACTCTTCTTGCAAACGCATGACTGTCGTATACTCGTCAAACGGATCTGGTGGTTCGGCCCATGTATATACCAAGGGCGCATTGGAGGTCATGTTGCCGCTATTGAACGCATCTGATGATGTAAAAGCCGAACTGACTTGCAAAGCCGAATCCCTCGCCGCCGAAGGTCTTAGGGTCCTCTGCATCGCTCATAAGACCGTTCCTAACTTTACCGACCTAGGGGATTCGCGTGAAGCTGTCGAGGCTAAATTGACACCTTTGGGGCTTGCGGGTCTCTATGATCCTCCCCGTATCGAAACGGCTGACGCGGTTAAGAAATGTAAGGTTGCTGGTATATCCGTCCACATGCTCACAGGAGATCATATCAAAACTGCGACGGCTATTGCGCACGAAGTCGGAATCATCGGTAACGATCTTCCCGTTGCCGAGTTAGCAAATGCAGTTATGCCTGCGACAGCGTTTGATAGCTTAACCGACGAGCAGATTGACCAGATGGAGAAGCTTCCTTTAGTATTAGCCCGATGTACCCCCTCTACGAAGGTGCGTATGGTCGAGGCTATACACCGTCGTGGTGCCTTCTGCGCCATGACCGGCGACGGAGTCAATGACTCGCCTGCTTTAAAAAAGGCCGATGTTGGTATTGCTATGGGCTTAAACGGTAGTGATGTGGCCAAGGAGGCTGCAGACATGGTACTTACCGACGATAACTTTGCTTCGATTGTGACAGCCATCGAAGAAGGCAGACGTTTATTTGACAATATTCAAAAGGTAAAAAGAATTATTAAAAATAAGATGATATGCCTAATAAAAGCACAGACTTAAGCTAACCAATGTTAACTAGTTCCTACTACACCTGTTGATCTCTAATATTGCTCAAGTAATCCTTCTTCTTGTTGGTCTCGCATTCAAGGACGAGCATAACAAGTCGATTTTCCCACTCTCCCCTATCGAAATCCTATGGGCCAACTTGATCACGTCGTCATTCTTGGCCCTCGGCCTGGGTCTCGAAGAAGCTCAGCCGGATATTATGTTAAGGCCGCCGCATAACCATAGCGTCGGTGTATTTACGAAGGAGATCATCCTCGACAAGATGGTATACGGGTTCTTCATGGGCGCGTTGTGCATCACGGCGTTCAGCACCGTCATCTACTCGCCTCTCGAGACCGTCTACACGAAGTCGCCGCTCTCCGAAACGCTCGGCGTCGACTGTAACGCGGAGCACAACCCATCGTGCGATTACGTTTACCGCGCCCGCGCCACGACGTTCGCAACCCTTAGTTTCCTGCTTCTCGTTACGGCTTGGGAAGTCAAGCATTTCACGCGCTCGCTATTTAACATGTACCCCGAGTCGTTTTCCGGGCCCTTTTCGGTCTTTAAGACGGTCTGGAGAAACAAGTTTCTCTTCGGAGCTGTTCTCGCGGGCTTTATTGTCACCTTTCCGGTTATATACCTGCCTGTTATCAACACGAAGGTTTTTAAACACCAAGGCATCGGTATCGAATGGGCCATTGTTGCGGCGTGTGTTGTTGTATACGTAGCTTTGGTAGAAGCATGGAAGGCGGCGAAGAGGCGCTTTCTCAGCGGCCCTATATATGCTGGATCTACTGGAGCGACGATTTAGATTCGCATGCGCCGATTACTCGAGGCGTTTGCAGGAGCTTACACCATGTAACTCTGTAAAGCTGTGTTAAATTTGATCCATGTTATGGTGGAAAGACTCTGAGGGACTAGAGTGTAAAGTTCTGTCCAGTCGTTACCAGGGCTCTATATCGGAAGCTGGCAAAGTGCCTAATCTTCAAGCGCAGTTTATTACGCAGTTTTCATTCATTTATTAAGGACGTCGGGCCTTAGCGGATTCCTGAATAGCAACAGTCGAAGAAGCAAGGAACCGACCTCCCAGCATTTATAGGAAGTACATTAGGTAGTTACACTCAGTGGTCGTCACGACCGCGTGGACCAATTCACTCGTTATTATTAGCTAGCTCATTGAGAACTCGATGACAATTCCCTAAACACCATTAAGAAATATTGCGATTTAATTCGCCGGGTATCTAGAAGTACAGATACTATTAAGCTGCAAGTACAATTAAACCAACACAGGTTCGTTTACAGGTGGAACATGAAATATCATTATTACAACTAAAAGTCAGGACACCAAGTTGTTTATTGCCCCTATTGTGAGGACAGCTTCAATGACAGGTAGTTCAATACTATGAAGGCAAACGCGATAGACCGCATTACAAACACTTCGCGCCAAAAAAAGAAGAAAATAATGATTGAATCCGGCGCCCATCCTCTTTGCGTAATCCATGATTAACACCTCACTCCTCAGAATGATTTTCGATGGTTTTAAAAATTCTTCGATGATAAAGTCATAAAACCTCTGATTAGTCCTCCACAACCACAATCAATGATGGCTCCCAACTGCGGCTTTGGATACCTCGGACTGGTCTATAGCGATTCCATAATACATTTCGTCATTAGATACTTCGGATCCCAAGCTCTTTCTGATACCGGAGACGCGGGCTCTGGCGACGAATTCATTTACGAAGTTACGATCGAGCGGGACTTTCACATTTGCCAGGCTTGAGTGTACCGCCTCGGTATACCCAAGGCTACAACTAATATGCGATAGGTGAGGCATCCAATCGCGACCTTCGTACGGGATGTACTTGATGTCGTTGATTTTAGATCTCAACGTGTCGATGCTGCCCTGGAATTCTGTCGGTTCGGGTACCGGGAATAGTCCAGCAGCCATGAGCTGAGGAATCATAGACCCTAACATCATAATCTCGCACTCCTTCTGTTGCGAGCCTAGCTTGCAGAAGGGGGGCTTAAGAGACTTGTCGTCGGAGAAGGGTCGTTTGAACGGTTCGTTCAGGGCGTCTAGAATCTGACTGATTATCTCCAATCTCGTAGTGCTGATCCATACTAAACGTAAAAGTTAGCCCACCATCGAGAACGGAACTGACTTCGATGTATGCTTACCAAGTAGGAGTTCGTGGATGTTTCCTAGCTCATACAATGAGTTGCCATCGACGTCCACGAGCTGGCCTTCAACCAACTTGGAGCTGAGAATGATTTGTTCGACATATTGGCGAAACAGAGGAATGTCGCCCAACACCCAAGCGACGAATACAGCTTTGGGCGAGCATCGATATCGTTCTTCGGGCTCATCGTACGTGGGGATGCTATTGATCCAAGTCTCCGCCCATGGATAAATTAAATGGGCACACTGGTATCGACTAATGACATGTGCAACGTGATGGAGCTCGTCTAGGGATAGCTTTACGGGTACCCTGTCGAACTCGTAATGAATGATGTGGAAAAGCGTCTCTAAGGCCATTGCGTCGCCGTCGATGTTCACAGCCAACCGTTTTCCGTCTGTTCTCTTAATCGACTTATTGCCGTAAAGCATGGTTCGCCAGACAGGCGAGGCGAGGGCGAGCTGAGCTGACGAGACCTTACAGAGGACTATACCATCTTCAGCTTTGAGAGGTACATCGAGGTCGCTATCAATATCGAAATAAAGTATGGATTTCATCTTCATGGAGGCTCCTGAAGGACTAGCGCAATGTTCCTCTGAGACATCCTGTTCCTGGGCGGATACAGTAGACATAGGCGTATTCTCAGTAGCTTCAGACTGATCGTAGGAACTTTCAGTCGAAAGGACGTCGGATTTCTTAGTATTGGCTGCAGTTAAGGCAGCGATAATCTCACCAGCTTTGCTAGGAGGGGATATCACATTCTGGCCTTGGGCCTCGGATGTAGTGCTGGTAGCGCCATCGTTGGGGTTTGGCGGTATGCCAGGGCTCACTACCTTGGGCGGAGTATCCTGGGTAGACATTTTGACGTGAATTCGAAGTTGTTTAGTTGGTATATATCCGCAACGCAAGAACGTATTAATAAAGGGCAAATGTCTAAGCTAGACAACGTGATGTATATCGACGAAAATCTGCGAAGTAACCTTTAGTGATGAACTATATCATACCGAAAACGAACTGGCAAGTGATATATTAGAGATACAGGGGAATGAATGGTCTTAGTAGATGATCTGTTTGAGAATATAAGTGCGCTTATGAGGTGAGGATAGGAGAGGACTAAGACACGACACGGGAGTAATGATACATCAATTGTTAAGACGATATGAAGAGGAAAATTTATGAAAACTTCCCAGGATTTGCTAATAGGTAGAACTTACTAGGCTAGACACACGACGCTCAAGCCAATCAACAATCAACAGTGAATGAGCAGGTTGGTACGATGGCTTGAATGCTTGGGTTCTTGAATGTTCGAATGTTTGCGAGTTGTAAAGTAATGAGAACCTTGGTGACTAGATCTAGTCAGAAGACAAGCAGAAGGGTAGTTGAATGTCAGGAATGAAAGGGGCAAATCACGGTGGGCCTATCGTTAAACGGCCAACGCGTACGAAAGAAGGAACCTTAATGAGTTGCTCGAAGGTACGCCTTAAGCACTTGCCTAGACCTAGGGAATCTTCAGCGTTCAAGTGCTAGAGCAGAGTACGGCATAGGGAAGGCATTAGTTAAATTTACCTAGGTACCTAATGTGTTTGGTGATAACCTCAGTGAAGAGAATCGCTAAGTAGGTGCTGCCCGGAGGATAGGTACCTTAGGCACCTAGACATTAGGTACTACATAATGTATTAAGGGCTTGCAGTTGTTTGTAATTGGGGTATAGCGTATATTCGCAGCAGAGTTAACAGTTGACCACCGAAAGCATAACATTAGGTACCTAACCTAAGGGAGATATCATACTGCTGCTTCCACTTTATAACAGCGGGTAGGAAGACCGCGTTCCCTTCGAGCACATAGTTTGTCCATTTACACCACGAGAAGGCGTACCCTTGATTTGCATCAATTCTTCGCAGTGACTAAACGATATCGCTGTTAGGTATCTATGATACACGAAAGCATATGAGATATTACGAGGCCCGACCTCCTCTCGCCCCAGGGTGTTTATGCTCAGTTCAATTCCGATGAGGCACTTTCCAGTATTATTCTTAGATTAAGCAGTGCCCTCCCCTTCTCCGAGGATGCGGGCTATCAACACATAGACGAATATGACGCCTCCAAATACCAGTAGCTTATTCCGTCCGAGCCAACTCGTACCAGCATCCCGCCTCTGTACTACGGCGTCGACCACAGCTTGGGCCTGGCCGCCACTACCGCCAGCGATACCCAACTGTGGTCCGCACGACGCACTGCCGGTCCTGGCTCCCGTGGCTGTGTCGATGTTGTTCTCCGTCATCCACCGCCAATTCTCCTTGTCCAGTTCGGGCCACTCCGCTCTGAATTTCGCGCCACCGTCTCCAGCCTTTACGTTTCCTTTCTGTGCCGGATTTCTCGCGTGCGAACCACCGCCCGTAGAGTTCCACCATCTCGACCTAGCTGCGAATATTCGTCGTTCGTGCGCCGTAGCCGACACCGAACCGGTTGTCATCTCTTCCGACGTCATAAACGACAGTAGTCCGATTAAGATCGTCGAGACTTCCCACGCCGGATTGAAGGATCGTGGGTGGAAATCAGAGATGGACAAGCATAGTCTTGTAGATGGTTGGAAGCGGCCCGAGGGCGTGTGCATTCGAATAGCCGGCGGCGCGAAGGGATAGTTGGGCGGGAAGATCAGGGTGCCCCAATACTGGCCGTTATGATAAGGGGTATCTTCGGGTCCGGTTATGATATAGTGCCATCTACTCATGTTAGCGATCACTGGTAGAGGGAAAGATGGGTATGACTTAGAAACGTACTCTAAGATATTAGACTCTGACGGATGGGCGCTAATGTACGGAGGAGGGTTCTCCGATATGCTTTTATATTCACGAGCCAACTACAGCGAAAAATAATACAGGTTAGATGGTACTTCATCAATCGATAAACGAGAAGGAGGAAGAGGAGAAGATGCGGTCATACGCGCTTGCTCGCTTGCTTGCTAGCCATGATGAAGTTCGAGTGTCTCCTAATAAAGGGATATCCGAGAAAGGAAAGGTGTCACGATAACCAGCCGCAAGTCGCTTTACAATCGATACCAAAGGATGTATACGGTCAGATTTTGGGTCCTAGGGATGGAAGGCAACGAGGGAATGTGGAGTAACGGATATGCTTGGTAACAATCTTTATTATTTTTGATGGGAAAAAAAAAGAAAAAGAAAAAATAAAGAAGGGGCTACATTGATTTGAAGGGGTAGTAAGGATGAGGCTGATGGATGACAGAAAGGCCCCTGTTTGAAGGTGTTTGAAGGTTTGAAGGGAGATCAAGAGGGTCCAGGCGTTGCGGTACGTACCTGGAGATTTGATTGGACAGGTTTGCTGATAAAAGAACCTTGTCTTGTGAACAAGACAAGTCTTAAAAATGGGTTAGCACTTGCGCTTGTTAATTGGGTCATTGCGTCACTAAAAAAAAGCGTGGCCTACGGGGGGGTACATGTACGTACGTACTGAACACATTAAGCCACACTTGAGATAGATAAGGTACCTAACCTTTGTACAGCATCAATTATGTACCTTAGGTACATGTACGTACCTAGTTGCAAGAGGTACTAAACTTTGTGGCACTTCGCAAGGGTCCGAATGGAACCTCAAAATGTTTCCGGATCGTGCCGAGCTCCAGCTTTGCTGCTTTGGTACCCGGCTCATCGCCTACAATTCTCAACCCGAACCCGAGCTATTTATTCACAATTGCATGAGGGAAGATACGATAACTACCTCTCATATCGTAATTGAAGACGGGCGCGTAGCTGTTCTTGCTTGCTAACATGGCTCGCAACGGCCCTCATGGTGATAATGATGTGAGATCCTTATATTAACTTGATTCTCTTTATTGTGCGTAGTAACGATAGCTGATACATTCCACGACCCTGTAGGTTTTCGAGGGTCTTTTGAAGTCCGAGGCTGCATCGGTAGAACAGAAGGCGGCGGCAGAACGGGCCCAAGCTCTCGAAGCGGAATCGGAGCGGAGAGCAATCGAATTGGTAAGTTTCGGTTCGATACAATATATGGTAACAAAGGTGTGAGCTCGTTGCTAATAGCTCTTACTTTTTGTTTTTCCTAGTTGTTACAAAATCAAACGCTTCCTGTTACTCTCTCTTCTATCGAGATCAATGGCGCCAAGAATACCCGCGAATCGTTCCTCGCCCCTCTCTTTCAACCTCTTCTGGAAGATAGTCGCAATGCCGAGTATACTCTCGCCGACATGCTAAATCAAGTGGGCGGAGCAGTTGAAAAACTACAAAAATTCGGTACGGTGTTTTATGTTGATTCTCTTTATTTCTAAGAACATTATCAACTTATTGTTACATTCAAAGATATCTTCCAGCCTAACATTCTCTTCCACTTGTCTCGACCGTCCCATCTCGACCCGTCTTCCTCTCCCACAGACCTCGACGTTTCTCTTCGGGTGCGAGAAAAGTCTCGACTTCTTCTTAGGACCGGTACCGATCTGGGCAACACAGAAGGCTCGGCATATGGCTCTATGCTATGGAGGAACATATTTGGAGGCGCCGAATCCCTATCGCTAAACGCATCTGCCGGTACAAGGACACGTTCGGCGTATAGTGCCGAATTTGCTACTCCGATCCGAAGCAATCCCAATTTACGCCTCAGCATCGAAGGTCTCGCAAGTAGTACGCAAAAACCATGGGCGAGTCATGAGGAAGTTGTAAAGGGCGGGGGTATCAAGCTACATTGGCTGAAGGACAATGGCGACCGGCATCAATTGGGTTACTCCGGCGCTTGGAGACAGTTGACGGGCCTCTTGGCTGAGGCGAGTCCTACCGTTCGAGGCGACGCGGGAGATTCTACCAAAAGCTCCATATCTTACCTGTTCCAAAGAGAACGGAGAGATAACCCCATGTTACCGCAAAGCGGATACCTGGTCAAGACAAGTACGGAGCTTGCCGGGTGGGGTTCTCTCGGTGGAGATGTTGGTTTCTCCAAGAGTGAATTGGAGCTTGCCGGCGCGATACCCATCCCCATACCCGGAATTCGGAAATCTTCTGGTGTGTCCATCGGCGGTGGTTTCCGAGCGGGTCTGCTTTACCCCCTTCCGTTAACATTCGGCCTTAGCGGTGCTTCGCCTAGTCGAATCAACGATCGATTTACCCTTGGAGGCCCGACAGATGTGAGGGGCTTTTCGCTAGGCGGACTCGGTCCCAGAGATGGTAGTGATGCCGTTGGTGGGGATATTTACGCGGCGGGTAGCGTAAATATGCTCATTCCTCTTCCCCGCGTAGGACCCGATTCCCCGTTTCGGCTTCAGCTCTTCGCCAACGGTGGCAGGCTGGTAGCGATGAAGAATAAACCCAAGGGTAGCGACGAGGCGACAAACCAACGCCTAAATGCAGGTACAGTATTTGACGGCATGGTATCGGCAACCAAGGACCTCAGCACAGGACTACCTAGCATTGCCGCCGGCGTAGGCCTTGTATATGCGCACCCGATTGCGAGGTTTGAACTAAACTTTAGCCTGCCATTGGTATTGAGGCGGGGAGAGGAGAGCCGGAAAGGACTACAAGTTGGTGTTGGAATAAGCTTCCTCTGATCTTATTTCGCCAAAAACCAATGGTGCCAGGAGAGCATCTGATGTAAATATCTACCATCCGCATTGCTACCCTTTCTGTAAATACTACCTATTGCCGAATCGCGCCAAGTCAAAAATACCAACGCTCCTCTCTGGAGCATAAGTAGACGAAACAATAGAAAAGGATATTACTTGATACTTCAAGCATTAGTTCGGATACAAGCGGCCAGGGTATAATAGCATCGGAGTTAGCGTTACATTAAATTGCTGCTAGTTGTGACATGGTACCTCATTCACACTATTTCCCCGACCGTATGATGAACCGAATCCTTTCAGAAGGTACCTTATCTTCATATGGCAATAATCATACTCCGAAGTAGGACTCCTTATTTCTATGGAATAGGAACTAGTAATCAAGCTATAATCAGAAGTGGAGATGAAGGTATAAGTTAGGTAGACAGGCTCATACATAGCGGGGTTATATTGCGTGCTGGTTCTCCGCCTCGTATTTCGTTATATCAAAGTTTCATAACAATGGCGACACTGAACCGCAAATCCAAGATCGTCATCGTCGGCTCCGGCGTATTTGGAATTTCGACAGCACTATGGCTAGCGAAATCCGGCTACGAAGACGTAACCGTCCTGGACATGCAGGATACCGCCTCGGCGGCCTATGATCCTCTGTCCGGCATCGACTCTGCGTCGGCCGATCTAAACAAAATCATCGGTTTCAGCTACGGATCCGAGATCGAGTATCAACGTTTGGCAACCGAGGCCGCCGGCTTATGGGACGAATGGAATCGCGAGATTGCCGCCACGCCTGCCGACGAGCTTCCCGAGCGGCTGAGAGAAGGTGACAGGAAGCTGTGGTGGAACTCTGGCATGCTACGCATGAGCAGCGAGGATGACTTTGGCGATTTCGAAATCGCGACGCTTGAGAATATGGAGCGGGAGAGCATTAGGGAATCGCAGTTTAAGGCCGACGACGAGGCAGGTAAGTATAGAGCGTCTAAAATATCCCAGACAAATACTACATAATAGGGTTAATTCTAAACTTCTGTTCCGGTCATAAAGATATCGCTCGGGCAAAGGAGCGAGGTTGGGCGCACAAACTCGATCCCTGCCGGCGACAAGAGAGGTTCGGAACGCACAAGGCGGTCCTCGACTCTACTGCTGGTTTCGTCTACGCGTACAAGAGTTGCGCTTGGGCGCAGCATCTCGCGAGGCAGGCGGGCGTTAAGTTTGTCCTCGATCCTGTGCGTGGTAAAGTGGTTGATATTACAACCAAGAATGATCGTCCAGTGGTAGTTACCGCTAACAGCCTCGAAATCTCCGCTGACTTGGTCGTTGTTGCCGGTGAGTCGTCTCCCTGTCCCGTATCAACCACGAGAAGATCTCTAACCGTATAGGCGGCGGATGGACACCATCTTTGGTTCCAGAGGTTCAGGGCCTCTTGGAGACTACAGCAGGTTCCGTAGCCAATATCCAAATTCCCAAGGATCAGTCCGATCTATGGAACCAATTCGGTCCGGAAAACCAACCGGTTGTAACTTGGGGTTCTCGACAAGGCAAGGACGTGTACAGCATCCCAAGAGACGAAAATGGGATATTTAAAATTGGTTGGAGAAGCAGAAAGTCTGTTTTCCATTCCATTCGAGCTACTGTGATAGGTATTGACGTATTTACAGATGGACAAACTTCCAAGATGTGGGTGGACGGCGAATATCAGTTCCGAAAACGGCACATGTAACTGAGGAGAAGGAGACTCGCATCCCGATCGATGCGCTTAGCGGTATCAAAGGTTAGGACTCAGCTTCGTGTCGATCTGGGATGCCTGTTAACGCTTTCTACAACAGAATTCATAACAATCAACTTTCCCGAGCTGGTCCCGCTGGGAATATCGTCTACCAGGCTCTGTTGGTATACTGATAGCATCGACAACTCATTTGTAGTTGATTTCGTGCCTGGGCGTCCTGGAGTGGCCGTCTGCTCTGGTGGTAGCGGTCACGGCTTCAAGTTTCTACCCATCCTCGGACGAGAAGTTGTCAAGATTCTCGAGGGCAAGGGGGAGCAGACGGTGTACGGCCAGATGTGGAAGTGGAGGAACAGCCCTGAGGCTAAGCGGAACGGGATTGAGGAGGGCGAGCAAGGGCCCAGGGTGCTATCAAAGCAGAAAATGGCCGAAGAAGGGGATTGGCGGTTTACAGTCTGATAATCCCCCGAGTAAATTATGCCGAATTTACTTCTATTTACTACGCGCTCTGGCAAGTTTTGGAAAGGCTCAAAAGCAACGTAAATATGTTGTTGCCATAGATAACCTGGCACTCAACCGCAACTTGATAACTTTACAACGCCAATACCCCAGCTCAGTATAAAATCGGGAATTAGCCAAAATTCCTATTCGAACACCTTCGCTTCACCGGTCTGATCAATACTGACGCCATAACCCGTGAAGAATTCGACTTAACTTTATATACCTGGCCAACTTGAATATTCAATGCATTATTGGCTCCAGACCCCTGTACCATTTTTATCTGTCACAACTCGATGAAGAGTCGTTGGCGGTGTTGATTTGTGAGGGGGGAAACGGCCCTGGCATGATGCTTTGATTTAATTGGCCAGAGAAGTCTGCATTCCAACCAATCCGGTAAGCAAGGGAAGAGAAGGGCTACTATCCGATCCAACTTCCCGTACATATTGATACCAAGTATGAACTTACTCGCAGACGATGGTTATACAAATGGGGACTTCATGATCTACTAAGCGGTAGCGCGTATCCTAATCAGGCGTTTTATCGTACGGTCTTTGCACGCAATTGGAATGCGCCCTGGCCTCGTTCACAATCAGGACTGATAAGTTGGCGTGCTATCACCATCTTCGGCGGTGTCCATATTTCCATATCTGATGGCGATCAATGCGAGGGGTGGTTAGGGCCCGGCTATTCTTTTCCCACGTGGTGTCCATGTTAAAAATGACCAACATGCCGACTCTTTTCTTTCAGTCTTTACGATTCTGGTGGTCGTACCAAATAGTGTTCAATCAGCCATCTCACGATGCATCGGGGACATCATTTGGCTTATGCCCTGTGGGGGATGGCAGTCCTCTGTATTTCTTTGGCTGCTCTCCGTCTATATACTCGTATTCGAATCGTCAAGTTCGTCGGCGTTGAGGATTACATGTACGCAAGTACCAGCGTATGTAAAAGTCTTCAGTGATAAAACTTGGTTTTTACTTGGACGGTCGTGTAGTTAATCTAACTGGATCCGTATGATATAGTTATTCTTCCTTATATTCACCATCTTCATACAAATCTCGGTCTATCACGGGTTAGGTCGAAGCTTCTGGTCGTTGACTATCGACGATACGTCAAACTCCATCTTTTGGACTTATGTTGCCAATAGTTTTGCTGTAACCGGCAATGCGATGGCCAAGTTGTCTATGGGGCTCTTTCTACTTCGGGTTGTTCAGTTCAGATGGCAGAAGATTGCGCTTTGGACCGCTGTGATCATTACCGTTGGGACATCCATTGCTCTTGTGGTTATGCTGTGGAATCAGACAACACCGGTTAAAACAAGCTGGGATCCGATGAGAACGCCTGGAAAGTGGAATCTCCAGATACTACCACTAACTGTCGGACTCGGAGGTAGGTATCTATTTCGTTCTTTCAAGGCTAGAGTGCTAATAATGCTTTTAGTTTGGTCCAGTATCTGCGATTTTTTCTTCGCTATGTTTCCCTGGTTGTTCATCCGATCTCTTCCAATGTCTCAACGGGAGAAAATTATATTAGCGGGAAGCATGAGTCTAGGGGTATTGTAAGTTATAGTCTAATGTTTAGTTTCGGCTACTCCCTAAACAATACCTTAAGGTATTAGCATAAGGCTTAAGCTAACATCTATAGTGCTGGAGCTTGTGGAATTATTAGGACGGTCGTCTTATCCAGGTTAAATGTGTTTAACTTTACGTGTTAGTATACTCACCAGTCACGACGTTTTACAAGGACCTCTATCTAACAATCCTTTCATAGTAAACTTCGTAGCTTATTTTGCTTGGGCCGGTGCGGAAATCGTGGTGGCTATGGTTTGTATAGGTATTCCTACCCTACGCCCGTTATATATCAAGACTAGAAATATCACAAATGCGTACTCAAACCACCACCGGACCAACGACGCGAGCGAGCTACCTCAATATACAACACACAAACGGAACACTCTTGGCAAATGCCCACCAGTTCGAGCTCGGGATTCGGGGTTTTCACAAGCTTCCAACTTATCGAGACCGCCGGTAGCATACACCAAGGTGCGGAACGATAATGTAGACGATATAATGTCGGACAGCGGTAAGAGGCAAGCTGGGGCAATATGGGTTAAGAACGAAGTTTGAATCCAGGAAGACGTTGCGGAGTGGCCGCTGCAAAATTAACAGCATGATAATTATGAAGATGCGGTAAAATATTTACCTTAAAACTGAAGGGAATTGACAATTGTTATTCTAACGTTATATTATTGTTAACCCATCAAGGTTTGAAGAATTATGATTGTGTCTTATTATAGTTGTCGAATATGTTCAGTATAAGTGATTCTGTATTGGCCGTTTGGAGATAACGAATCTAATCTTAGATGAAAAGTACAAGGTACCTACTTAATAAGGTATTTTAGTCTGTACGGAATACGGATGACCATAACAAAGCGGGAGCTTCCTTACATCAGCCGCTATGTAGGTACCTACGTAACACGCCTAAAAGGTACCTAATGTAGTTTCGTTCCAGGTTGCTGGGCGTTAACTTGCTACCGAAAAAAAGTCCCAAGGCAAGAACATCTGTCAGCCTGAACTACCGGGCTGCCGGGGTCTGAGCTACGAGTCAATGGGTACATGCATGAGGTGTAAGGTATGAGGTCACCGGAAGTGCTACTTTACCAGGTACGATTATGTAGGAGAGCAACATAAGCGCGGGGCAGGCAGGTACCTATTCACTAAAGTTCCACAAAGATCTGAATAACGGCCGCTGACAGTTGTCAATCCAGAAGTGTTAACCAATCTGAACTCGGAGTGCAAGTGCAAGTGCGTGAAAAAAAAAAAAAGTACGTAGGTACCTCCTAACCTAATAAAAGAAAAAAATAAAAAAATTCTCGGACTTTTCGTCCCCCGCCAAAAGCTGCGGGAGCTGCCCCCAAACCTCCTCCGTCGCTCATCTCAAAGTAACTTACCTTGTATCATCCTAAAGGTAGGAATTGAACAACGCACGGTCATAATCAGTTAACTTTTTTTTTTTTTCCTTCTCCTTCTTTTCCATCATCATCACCACCATCACTTGGTTGATCTTGTTTTATTCACCACCGAGAAAAACAAGCTAAGCTACCAACTGCTTTTCTAGCTCCGGTTCTTTACCTAGATCTTTTGCATCTTTGCATCTTTGCATCTTTGCATCTTCCCTTATTCCTTCCCCACTATTCAACAAACCCTCTTATTATTCCTCCCCTCTCTCTCTCTCTCCCCCTCTTCTTACTGCGCCAGCTCCCTGGATCGTCCCTGGATAGCGCCCCAGATCGATTCTGGCATGGTGTATTCAACTCTCATGTCATCTTTGAGCTCCGGCTGAGTCGCAATTTTCCGGGTTTTGGTTCTATGGCCACGTTCGAGCGCCTAACCCCCTGCTCATCCCGCCGCGTACATCCCGGACCTCCTGCGCTCACCACTTTTCTCTAATCCTTAACGCCGTTTTTTACTCTGTCTCTCTTAAGGGACTTGTGGGTTTTCTTCTTCCGAATCGCCCCCGACCCGTCGATAACAGTCCGTCATCGACCAAGGTCGGCGAGAACCTAAGCTCACCTTTTTCTTTTCTCATCATGGCACCCCATAAGAATCAGGCCAAGCCGGGTAAGGCTATTCCTGGCCATGCGAAGAAACCGACCGCAACTGCTCCGATTCGACCTGTAGTGCTACCTGCTATTCCTCTTCCTATGATTCCTAAGCAATCTAGCAAGTTGAACAAACGTGTTTTGAACGCATCTTCGTCTAACGGCATCCCCGCTTCTTCCCTCGAGGCTGCTCTGGTCGACCATGCCGATCATGTTCCCGCCAATGCAAAAGTTTCTCAGTCGGCCAAGACCTCTGACGGTCAAGTCAACGGCTCGAATGTGGAGAAGCCCGAACACGCCACCAACTCGGTCAGCCTAAGCAACGGCTTGCATAACGGCGATACTAAGGGATCTAATGCTGCTCTACCTGTCAACAGCGTAAACGGCGCCAACGATGTCCACAATGTTGACGACGTCGACGGAATCAGCAATAATTCTCGTTATGCGCCTATCTCGGCGACCTTCGCGCCGGATGCTGAATCTATTGTTGGATCTAGATCCGTCTCCGCGTCCGTCTCCGCTTCGGCGAATGGCAATACCAACAACCAAGGTAACCCACATTTGGACTCAATACCCTCTTCTTCCGACTTCAAACTCTTACAGCTCATAGGCGCCCACGACGCACCTGAACATGTCTCGCAGCCCCAATCTGCAACCTCGCCTACCAACCTGCCCGACCAACAGCTACCTTTTCATCATCTACCTAAGCATCCGTCGACCCACCACCCTCTTCAAAATCAGCTGTCCACCGACCAGCTTCCCGATCCTACAAACCTCCGCGGACCGCCCCACTTACACCGTTATCAGCACCATCCCCATATGAGCAACGGCGGAGGTGTCGTCTTTGGCGGCTTTGCTGCATCTCATAATTCTTCGCCAGCGCCTCCGCTCAACGGTTTTATGCCTCCTCCGCCTCCTTCCGGACCTGTCGATGGCGAGAACCACATTCGCCCCCAGTCAAACGGTCGTCATCACCATGCTCCGTCCGGAAGTAACGGCTTTCCCGGTCCTATTAATACCCAATTTCGACCGGATATGGTGCCCGTATCCGGTATCGACAATTACGGACAGGTGCCGGCTCCTATTCCCCATCCCGTGTTTGATCCCTTCTCGCCTACTGTTGGCCGCTTCGGCATCTCAACTCCTCACAGCCTTCACGGCTCTCACGCCTCTGGTGAACCGAATGGTGTCGAAAACGGAGCTGTTCCTCCCTATCATCATAACGGCATGCCTTTCGGTAGCCATGCTCACCATGAGCCGCCTGTTGGTCACCCACATCCGGCACCCCACTTCCCGCCTTTCATCCCCCCTGAGCCTTTTGCTCGTCACCTTGGCCTCATCGATGAAGGGTTAAGAGACAGCATCATGTATTTCCAGGATCAATTTGATAGCGGCGAGCTTACCGATTGCGTTCTGGAGCTAGTGTCTACCAAGGGCCTACATCACCCTGTCAAGATTACCGGTCATAAGCTTATCTTAGCTCGCAGTCCGGCGCTTAAGCATCACATCATGGCCGCTCGTGCTACGGATATGGGTTCTCACACCATCACGGTCGAATCTGACGATCCTTATCTGCGCTCCGATGCGTGGTGGAGCGCCGTGCGACGGCTGTACCTTTTCCCATTGCTTAATCCTGTTATCATGGCCGATGCGGCGAGCGGCTTGCACTTCGCCGACGGTAAGGCCGATCGGTTCGAGTTCTGTTTAGGCTACGCTGCTGCAGGCCATCTCCTGCAAATGCCCGACGTGTTTATGTGCGGCTTGCATATGACCGCCAATTTCATTACTTGGGATACCGTCGAAGAAGCATTGGGGTTTGTCTTCGAGGGTACCATCCAGAGACACGTCAACTACGACAATGACCAAGACGTTGAGCTTGATTTTGGATACGGCCCAGATGTTGAGTTCCTCTTGCAGGCCACGATGAACTTCCTTATCAATGCTTTTCCGCCCAACTTTGAACTTGACCACTCGGTTGCCGACCCGTCAAAGTTAGCCCGCATCCCGCCGACACCTGCTGTTGCAGCTTCGCCCACGGCTGGTATGCCGCCAACCATTGCTAGAGGCACGAATATGCACGGCGCTATCAAGCCTAATCGCCTATCCAGTATCAAATTTGGTGACTTACCGGCTGCATTGCCCGAGGATGGCGGCCCGCTTTTGCGTAGCCCTTCGAAATGTTCTCCTGTCCTCTCGCGCATCTTACTGAACTTGCCTTTCCAGGAGCTCCGCTTCGTGCTTGCCTCTGAAAGCGATGGTGCCTCAGGTTGGAACACTGCACAAGACCGTTATCACGCTGTTGCTGATGTTGTGGCCGAGAGGGAGGCTAGACGCGTGCGTGCGGTTGAGGCAATTCGTGCGGGACTTGTTCCTAACTCCCAGGAGATTCAACAACGATTATCAGCACAGCGGCGCTACGCTATTGTTGAACCATGGGATGTGCTGAACTGGCAAGAAGAAGTCGTTCAACCGAGAGGCGCCGAAGTGCCTCGGATCGTACGCAGATGGGTGCCTCAGTTCTCTGACGTCTCGGGGATGGTACAGCAACAACTACCGCCTCAGCAGTTTGGTGTCCCCGATTCTATGGTTTAGCTGACCGATTGGCACGCTATGCGACGGGCTTATGAGTGAACGACGGTACGTTTCGGTACGGCATGAGTGAGGTTTTCCTACGTTACATGACCAAAACATAATAACTTTTTTTTTTTTTTTTTTTGGCGTGACCCCTTCGTTGGCATTGCGGTTGGTGTTTATTGGTGTACGATTTCCACCTTTTCTTCATGGACATACTTAGGCCAAGGATAGGCTGGAGACAAGTATCGCATCGCATCCGCATGCGTACGTACAGCAGTTCCAGCCACCTTGGTCCGATGGCATATCAAGGTCTCATTTAAAAAAAAAGAGGAAACTAAACAAAAAAAAAAAACGTATTTTCGCCTCATCGAGTCGGTTACGGACAACCTGCGAGCGCGGGTAATCGGATGAGAGAGAGGAGGGAAAGTTTTTAGACAGTACAGGATTAAGGACGGCAAAGATGGGATCGAGCAGAAAAAAAATCGGCATTCTTCACATAATACCCCATTCCCCTTTTGCAGATGGATTTTTCCTCTGCAATGTTTGTTCGAGCATAGTATCATAAGCCCCGGAGTTTGGTGGATTGCGGGTGGACTTACAATTGTCTATCCCGACGGATTGCTTTAGTTAGGTTTGATTCATAGACCTTTTTACTTAGGGTACGCTATTACGACGGACGGTATCGAGGTTTGCGGCGTGGTCGATCGCGGATTAAGGATAGGCTTGGAGGAGGTTAACGTACGGTATTATACCGTTGCGGGGCCCTTTCTTGAGAAGAGGAGGGTCTTCGGATAGCCTTAGATGAACCAAAAAGTGTTTTTTTTATTACTCCTGTATTTTTTTGTCTTTGATACCAACATTGGCGGCATTATCGTCTCAACGATAACCTACCCTACTGTTAATAAGAGAATAACAACGCGTAGTTTTCTGGCGCTTATCTTTAACGCTGTATAATGTGTTTTGTATTGTATGTTAGATAGGTATGTAACTACGCGAACTCATGATATCCTATAAGGTAAAGTAATTTCTGCCCTGTTTGCCTTTGCGATGGTTGAATCAGAAATTAAAAGATAACATGTAAGTTACGAATTTTTCCACCTAATATTATCAAATCATCGATTGGTCATCTGTATGCTGATAGTTACCTCATAGTGATATATAACCGATATCAAATTGAGAGGTTTAGGTAGTTACTCGGTTAGTTGATGGGTCTCATAAATAAAAGTGAGGTTTCATTAGTCGATAGCGCATTTTCTATTCGGTATCTCCATACATATTAGCGTCTCTCCCCCGCGCGAGGGGAGGAGCCCAAGGCTTTTTAAGACGGCCTTGGGACCCTAGGCGATTCTACACAGTAAACTAATCTAGACCATGACGTCGCATTTCGAACGGACAGAGGGGACCCTTTCAACCAATGCGAGATGGGGCAGAGCCTTCCCCCTGTCCCGGATCTGCAGGTTCAAGCTTCTTCGTCCCTTGTAAGAAGAGGAGAGGCTCCTAGGTTCAAGCTTTTTTCCCTATCCGCGTGGCGTTTGCTGCTGCCCGTGCCGAAACTTTGATCACACTTGACCGTATCTAGTAACTATAAGCAGCTGCGGATCCACCGCGCTGGCGAAACAAGCCAGACAAAGAGAATAATGTAATACTAATACGATCTAAACGTAGGGATGCTGATAAGGAGCGAGTAAAGACTTACAGGACCCGGAGGACTTGCAGGATCTAACGCAGGGGTATGATGAGATGTAACTGGATTGCTGTTGATGATCAGCTGAATCATGTTTCTTTCTTTTCCTTTAACTACCTGACTACCTACTCACTTCTCGCTTTTTGACCCTTTCTCTCTCTCTTGTCAACTCGAGTAACATAGCAGCGATACGCCGCTTCATAATATTTGCTTATGGTACGGGAATAATCTTCGAATAAGTCTTAAAGACTTATCTACGTACCTAGCTTATAAGACACATCCTTGCGGTTATCTTCGGCTATTGGAAGAGGAGAGCAAGGAAAAGAGGCGACAAAACGAGAGAGAGAGAAGTATTACAATATCAGTAACGATGGACGAGATAAAACAGCAACCCCGGGGGCGCAGCAGCGCGAATAACAGTATTGTTGTTCAAGACGATGCCGCCGCTTTGGCCCAACTGGGGCATAAGCAAGAACTAAAACGTAACTTCTCCATGATCTCAATGTTAGGACTCGCCTTTGCGATCCTAAACACCTGGACCGCCCTCGCCGCATCCATCACTCTAGCCTTACCCTCCGGCGGCCCCAGCGCCGTCGTCTGGGGCCTCATCGTCGCCGGCGTATGCAACTTGTGTCTCGCCGCCTCCCTTGCCGAATTCCTCTCCGCGTGGCCGACCGCAGGAGGGCAATACCACTGGGCGGCCATCGTGGCGTGGAGGAAATGGAGCCGCGGCATCAGCTATGCGACCGGCTGGATAAACGTCAGCGGCTGGGTTGCGCTGACGGCTACCGGGGGCTTGCTCGGCAGCACGTTCATAATCAACATCATATCGCTGCTGCACCCGAACTACGAAGCCGAACCGTGGCACCAGTTCCTCATTTATATCGGATTTACGCTGATCTCGCTGTTTATCAACGCCTTCTCGACCCGTCTGCTGCCGCTGTTCACCAAGGCCGCTTTTTTCTGGAGCTTGACGGGTTTCGTGGTAATTAGCATTACGATATTGGCTTGCTCGTCGCCCGAATATCAGAGCGGCGAGTTCGTGTATGGAGAGTTTATCAATGAGGTTGGCTGGCCTGATGGTCTAGCTTGGTTATTGGGACTGCTACAGGGTGCCTTCGCGCTTACGGGTTTCGATGCCGTGGCGCATATGATTGAAGAAATCCCACAGCCTCATGTAAAAGGCCCGCGTATCATGCTAGCGTGCATTGGCATTGGCAGTATGTATTCACCATCCTTTATTTTGAACTGGCCGGTCGAAGGAATCTTTTTTTTTTCTTTTCTTTTTTCTTTTTTTTTTTTTTTTTTTTTTGGTTGAGATACTGTCCCTGGAACATATCTAAAACCGTTTAAGAGACGACCGCTAACAATTGACATTCTAGTGATAACCGGCTTCATATTCTTGAGCTGCTTGCTCTTCTGCGTAAACGACATCGACACAGTGATCGAATCCAGCGCGGGACCGCTTCTCCAGATATTCATGGACTCGACACGCAGCCCGGCAGGCAGCGTGTGCCTGCTCATGTTCCCGCTCGTATGCATGTTGTTCACGAGCACGACGTTGATGACGACAAGCAGCCGCATGTCGTATGCCTTCGCCAGAGATCGCGGACTCCCGTTCAGCAGAATCTTTGCGCAGGTTCATCCGCAGCTGGACGTACCTCTAAATGCGCTGCTGTGGACTGCTGCTTGGGTGGTCGTGTTTGGGTGTATCTTCCTCGGTTCTTCTAGCACGTTCAACGCCATCACGTCGGCATCCGTCGTCGCCCTCGGCGTTACGTACGCCATCCCGCCGTGCATCAACGTGCTTCGGGGGCGAAGAATGTTGCCAGAAAACCGGGCGTTCAAGCTGCCGGGGGTTCTAGGCTGGGTTTTGAATCTGGTGAGTTTCTTACGGCACTTTTCACGCATACTTACCTATCTATCTACCTTCCCGCTACTATTCTTTAAGGTTACAGAAACTAACAAATGGGTGAAATCAATAGGTTGGCATTGGCTGGACGATCCTAACGACGGTGCTGTTTGTTTTCCCTCCCGAGATCCCCGTTACGAGCGAAAACATGAACTACTGTATCGTCGCGTTTGGTGTTATATTATTAATATCCGTAGTTACATGGATGTTCGATGGACGCAAGAACTACGCAGGGCCTCACGTTGAAGTAGAAGGACTAGAAGGGAAGGTTGAGGGCGTGGAAGCTGTGCTCGAACATCCCATTGAGGCTGGCGATATGGCCAAGGGCGTATCTAAGGAGGTCTGAGTTAGGTATGAATGCTAAAATATCTTGGAAAAGAGATTAGAGGTTTCGAGGGCTTAGATAAAAGTACATAGCAGAGCATAAGAACATACCAGGGAATAGACGCCATCATCATATCATGTCAAATACTGGAGGTCCGCATGAAATTTATTGTCTTACTTTGTCTTGGATCGTCTTCCAGATCCTGGTTGTGTCTTGGATATGTTACCATATTAGGAAATGGCATAACCGGGAATTATTCAAGTGTTGGTGTGCCCGTGTTATATTCAATGCAAGATGACGGTGGTTCCGATATGGTGGTGCGGGTGAATGCGGAAAGCTTTACCACCCTAGGCTAATAGCGCCGGGGTCTTCAATAAGACCCCTAGGTCACTGACTAGTACATTTTACAATTGAATCGTACAATTTGGGTACTTAATTTTACTAGCGCTTACCACCAAAAATTAAGTATCCCCATTTTTGTGCAACGTTGGTTTTATACGAATACCCGCACCACGCATGTATGGCCTAGATGAATAATTTCAATTCAACTTTTCAACGAATTCAACGAATTCAACGCCACGATTACAGGCCTATAAAATAGACTTTTTGGTAATTAGAAGCTGTAGAATTAATCTATCTCTATTATACTACCCATTTGACTATCCCCTAATTGATCTAGATCATCGTTATCGCCGCTATACTCGTCAGTATCACTGCTATCCCTATCGCTATTACTAGTATCGCCAGCCTGTTGACTGGCCTGAATCTCCCTTTTAAATATGCATGTTCCATATGTAAGCAATAAAACAGGGGTACCTGTTCTTTGGTGGGCGCCCCACCAAAAAAAAGGTATCGAAATTTCGGTACGATTCAATTGTAAAATGTACTAGTCAGTGACCTAGGGGTCTTATTGAAGACCCCGGCGCTATTAGCCTAGGGTGGTAGGTAATACGTACCTGTATGTTTAACCTTAGGTCAGTTTATTACGTGCATATATTTTAGCCATCTCATCAACAATGCCGACGACGATGATGATGATATTGATAAAGAATTCAATATTCTGGCCAATGACTAACGAGGTACATGGCCCAGTACCTTAGGCAAGGTACTATGTATTTGCAGCCAATTTCCACTCACAATCCCCCACTAGTGGCATGAATTCCCCGAAACGACTTAGCATTGATTTACCCCACAATAGCCTGAACCGCCAAGATATCAAGCTCACATGCTAGCTGAGCCGAGGTACATTGCATTCGGTACCTCAGGTAATCTTACGTAGTGGGAAACGCCCTGTTACACTGCATGTGTAATACGTATTGGACGATACTTACATGTACCCGACCTAACCTACCAAAACTAAAGTACCCTCTTAATCTTAGAGCATTTCATGCCGAACGCGACATTTCTTTTGCTCTTTTGTTTCTTTTGCAATTTTGTTTCTTTTGCAATTGCCAACATCCAACATCATCACAGGACGGCTATCACCTAATGTTTTCCCGCATAGTTCGACTTGTGGCATGTCTCACCACTATCACTGTTTCCTCAGCGGGCTTATCGTCCACTGGTAATTCTTTTGGACTTCAGAGATTCGACCCGACCAGCCAGCAAGACGTTGTATTGCAGCGGCTGGATTGAAATGGTTCAGCGACTCAGGCGCTGAGCTGAAGAGAGCTTACTGCACGTCTTCTGCACATTCTACAAATAAACACGAGCAAGTAGCCAATCTTTTTTATCTCCGAGTAGGTAAAAGAGTAGGTAAAAGGTAGTCAAACCTACAAATCGAATTTCGTTGGGCACCAATATCTCCGAGAATACCACCAACAAGTAGCCTAAGAGTACCCGGAGCACTCGGAGCGCCATGGCATCCGAATCCGGCCCTTCGAGGGTTTCCACTCTGACCCCTCTCGAGATTCCAAGTAATGACGATGCGGACGTCGTCTCACGTCCCAGAGCGAACTCGAAGTCTAAATCCAGATCAGCAGTCGACCCCGTTCTTCGCAATGCATTACGATATACCATCTCGGCTCGTGAGTATGAGACGCTCCACAAATATGTCCTATCACGCTCGCGTCTTCTGAGGAAAAGAGTACCCAGCGTAAACGCTGTCGAAAAATATATGGACGGCGGCAGAAGAGGATCAGTATCGGATCGTAATGGCGGAGGGGGTAAAGGCAAAGAGAAGGCTACAAAGGGAAGCATCGGCGGGGGAGATACGTATAATACACGTACCATCAGGGACGCTTTGCGCGTTTTCATCGTAACCGGCTTAGGGGTGAGAGCTTACGAAGTAATAATAGGAAAACTGAAGGCACAAAAAGAGTAAGCCTTGCAATGACTTTTTGAGATCAAAAAAAAAAAAAAAAAACTTTCGTGATGCTGACATACGTTCAGAGCTCCTTCGTCAAAGAAACAACCCTTCCATAGATCCTCCGGTCTACGCCTGTCGCTGTCTCTATCCACCATCCTTCTTCTGTATCGCCTCTTATTCCGCTTTTTCAGTCGGTTGCGGGCGCACTTACTAGACGCCACAGCAGCGCCGTTCCGCAATCGTAACCCTAAGACCTATCAGACGTTGACTTCGCCATATGCGCCCGCGGTAGGGGCCAGTTTGGCGGGGTTAGCTCTAGGCATATACCCTTCGCAGCAGTTACGAGTGACGGTAGCTATCGCGGCCATCTTCCGCGCCCTCGAATTTGGTTGGAATTTGTGCGAAGATCAGGGTATGATATGGGGCTGGAAGACCCGAGCTGGCGGGAAAGGAGTCGTCAAACGGGAGAGGCCATGGTGGTGGGGAAGTTGGATGCTTCAACCTTTTGCTTTCGGACAGCTTCTTCACGCCGTGGTCTTCGACAGGGAATCTTCTCCGATGAGTCTCGTCAACTTCATCTGGAAGGGCACTACCACCTATATCCACGATGCTCCGGAGAATCTCCCTGCTGGTATCAAATGGCCAAATGTGTGGGAGATTACTGACAATCTGGCCCAGATGGCCAAGCTCAATTGGCCGTATGTCAAGATCTTTTTACAGTTACCTCCGGACAAAATATGCTAACAATCTGTTTTCTAGGCCATTCGTATCGCCCACCTTATTCCCTGATCAGCCAACTTTGCCCTCATCTCTGGCTGCAGTTGCACCTTTAACCTCACAGGCTCACCCTCTCATCACTTCTCTTAGTTGCGCTACCCTGCACCCTTCTGACCCTTCGTGTCTCCGAACTTATCTTGCCTTTTGGGTGAACTCGTTCCCGCGTATGGGACGAGTCTTCCTTCTATTCTATTCCATACTTATGCTACCACGCTATAAACTTCTCTACAATTCGCCACTATACCTCCTAAACCACCTGATATCGAAGGTACTCCGCGTTTCGACGTTCGCAACAGGCGCCATCTCAACAGCATGGGCAAGCATCTGCTTCTTCCAGACCTGGTTCCCGCGCACGTTCCTGCCAACCCAACGATTCTTCTTGGGCGGATTCCTAGCAGGCCTTTGGGCTTGGGTGGAACGCAAGGAGGGCCGAAGCATCTTCCTATACAGCGCACGAACGAGCGTCGACTCGCTGTGGAAGGTGGGCGTCAAGCGTCGTTGGTGGCGCGCTATGAAGGGAGGCGACGTATGGGTATTCGTGTTGGCGCTTGCTATCACGGGCGCCGTCTACGAAAGGGATGCGCGGGCCATCCGCGAGAGTCGAGTCCGTAAGGGCCTCAGCTGGGTTCGTGGTACGGAGTTCAGAGACTGGGGACTCGAAGACGAAGATGAGGTCGAGGATGATGCTGATAAGGAAGAGTAATCCGTAAGCTATGAAGAGAAGAGGGACATGTTTCAATTCGCTGGTTGGCGGTGTTCAAGGCGTGACGGTGGGATGAGGCATGATTATTCACTTTTATTTTATTTGCCCATCTAGTTTTGGTTCGATGTGATACTACTAATTAGTACATAATTACTATCATACCCAAAGAACTATACAAAAAGCAGAATTCCAATTCTTCGTGGAAAGGTTATGAAGTCGATTGTGCAAAGCGCTATGCTCTAGCATACGCCCCGAAATACCAATACATTTTATGGACATCATCATACTCAGGAGTGAGCCGCTCTAATCGCGTGGACTTGTTTACAGTCGAAAATCAACACCTACAGTAGTTAGCAAAGCGACGCTTAGCTAGATCATAAACATCTAGGTAAAATGACAACTCATGACGATTGAATGATTGGCGGCTTTCTAGTCCTGGTTTGTAACTCAGTCAGTAGAGCTAGAGCAGTGATATACGTCATGAATATATCATACATAAGACAAAATTATACTTCAGCTGTCTATGAACAACGAAGTGATTTATAGAAACCTCAAAATTGTCATTTACTTCGTTGAAATATCTAAGATTTCATGATAACAAAATGAAGCAATTACTCACCTATCTAGCCCGCTTCACCACTGCGCGAAGGGCACCGTGTAAGTGATATTCACGTATACCCAACCTGTAACTCCCAATGAACTAACACATAATTGGATATGGTAACAGTAGTCTTCCGCACATACGCTACATCTCCCAAAGCGCAGTCAACACAAGGCCGGGCGTCGCCGGGCACAGCATCCAACGTAGCGCCAGGCAACGCCACTCCAAGCAGCGCATCGTCCGACGAGCAGCACATCAAGACAAAGCGAGCCACGGGGGGCAGCGCTGCCTCGCCGGATTCGGCAAGCGTAGCGCAGCCCGTGAGCGACCCTGGGGCTTCAGGGCTCGGGCGGCAGGAGGAAGAGCACGGGGGTGCCGCGGACGCTATGAAGCAGGACCCGGGCAAGCCGGACGAGGAGAAAAGGAAAAAGGTGGAGGATATGGGGAATATACCGCTGGATAAGGGGGATGGATAGGGGGGATTTTTGTCAATAGGAAGGGGTAGCTTGGGGTATAGTGTATCGATATTCGGGATCTTGAGTTACTCAATGGCCATGGGGAAATAGGGGTTAAAACCAAGACTAACTCTTGATAGACAATATAACAAATTAATTAGCCGTACCAACTGAAGTCTCATATCAATGTCAGGGCGTATGAATCTATCTCGATAAGCCTCGGTAGCGAAGTGACCGTAATAGCTACTACACATGAAAACTGCAACGAGAGGAAGGAAAAGAGAAGGCTCTTAGCAGTTCTATGATGCTTGCAGGATGAAGCTAAACTCGACTCTCCATTATGCAGAGCTAGCGGTTTAACCAATATATCACGCATATTCGAAACCAGTGTTACTACTTAATTAATCCGTTTTGGCTGTCTTGGTATAACTTATTCACACTAGCATATGTAATTTATCAGCATTGACAAAACTTGCATACATCCTACGTTTTAGTATTGACCGAGGTCTTCCTTCTAAAATTTTAACTTGAAACCTCTTCCAATAACATGATTTTTTCTGAACAAATGCTATCCATCACAAAGTAGCGGGACGGCATTGCTCTAGGTCTAAGTGATTGAGCTGAAAGGTGCAGTTCCATATACGAACCAGCAAATCAGCATTGCAGACACATTCTACGCCGGGCATATGAGCACGGCTATATGATGCTCTACCGATGCGACTGCATGACGCAGTTCAGACGGTGGAGCATCCACGAGTAAGTGACCGACACATTACCTACAACGTCCCATTAGAAGTCGGCCCGGGCAGCATACGACGTACCTGTCATGGAGTGGTATCATGTGCACGCTATGACGACTAGGACCAGGTTAAGAGCTCTGCGGCTGACTAGACGGTTCCCTTGCCGAAATGCACTACTATAGTGAAGCCACTTTCTAAATATCACATTGTCGAAACTCTAGCGTCCCACGAAGATGAGCTTGGAATGGGTATCCCCGGTTAGAAATTCGTCTAAACCTATTTTTAGTAGTTAAGCACCATTGGTCAATTGCTCTCAGCCGCATCGAATTACTTCCCCGCGCAATTTCCGTCCCGAGTGCCTGATGAGTGCATGTTATCTGGCAAAAAGGACCAATATTATTACTAGACAATGTGAAAATCGAGCAAGCACTATTTTAGGGATGAAAACTTTTTTATCATAACTTAAAAATCATAACTTTATTATAATTTAAGATTTATAAGTTGTATATAAAAAATGTAATATATTAATTTATATAATATATATATAAAATATAAGTATATGTAATTAATCCCATTATTACGTATATAGTTAATAGGATTTATAAAGTAATTATTTTATAATTATATTTATATATAAAATTAATATTTTTAATATAAAGGGATATCCTTTTATACCTTTTATTATTTTTAATAACTTTTTTAAAAGGTATTTATAATAAATTAATGCTTATAATAAACCTTTATATTATATAAAAAATTATTTTATAAGTTAATTAATATATTTATTTTAATTTATAATATATAATTTAATTAATTTATTAAAGTTATATTATAAAATAATTAAATTAAAAAAGGTTATAAATATAAAATTATTTAAATATTTAATATAAAATATTATAATATAAATAAAATTAATTATAAATTCCTTTTTAAAAATATTTAATATAATTTAATTATATATAATATTTTAAATTTTATAAATAATAATAATAAAAATAATTATTAATAAAAATTAAATATATTAATAAAACTTATTATTTACCTTATATAATTATATTAAATAAAAAATAAATATTATAATTTTATTTTATTTTAAATGAAATAATAAAGGTTTAATATAATTTGGAAAAAAAACGAAAATAATAAAAAAGGTTAATATTAATAAATTAAATTTTATTAATTATATTAAATCCTTAATAATATTAATAAATTTATTAATAAGGTTTTTATTAATTTATATATTTTATATTAATATATATTATATATTAATAATTATTAATAAATAATATTTAAAATTATTAATAAATTAAATATTAAATAATTTTTAATTTTAATTATTATTAATTATTTTAATATTTTTTATTAAATAATTAAAAAATAATAAATAATTATAATTATATTTATTAATAACGTTATATTAAAGAAAAATTTGGAAAATTATATAAAAATAATTTATTTTAATAAAAGTTAAATTTATTTATACTTTAAAAATAAATAATTTTTATTTTAATAATTTAATTTAATAATAATAAATAGTTTTTAAAATTTAATAAAAGATTTTTTAATTAAAGTTAAATTATTACATTATAATAAATAAATGAATTATTCGATTAAAATATTAATATATGATTTAATTAATAATATTATTAATTTTAATAATATTTTTTAAAAAAAGTAATTAACCATTAATAAAAGGAAATTATTAAAAATCTTTTAAAATAATTATATTTAAATTATTTATAATAATATTTACATTTATTATAATTTTAATTAATTAAAAATTAATTTAATAAAAAGCCTTTAAATTAATTATAAATTTTTTATTAATAAAAATATATTATATAAAATTAAAATTAATTTAAGTTTAATTAAATAATGTAATTAAAAAAAAGTTAAATATATTTTATATTAATAACTAAAAAACGGAATAAAATGTATAACCATTAATAATATTAATTATTATTTTTATAAACGTGAAATAAAATATTAAATTTTATATATTATACTTTTAAATTAATTATTATAAATATATTAAAAAAATGTTTAATATATATATTTTACTATTATTACTTAAACTATTTATATTAATAAATAATAATAATAAGTTTTTACTAATAAAGTGATTTTAATAATGATTTATAAATAAATTATAAAATTAACATTATTTTAAATTTAATATATTTTTAACACTTTTAAAAATATTTATAATAAAAAATTTAAAATTATAATATTATTATTAAATATTAATTTAATAATTAATGTTATTATTAAAATTTAGGTATTTTTTAATATAAGGATTTTAATTATATTAAATATTTTTAAGTTAATATTTTAAATAATTTTAAACTATTATATGTTTTTAATTA
>MU284236.1:0-57288 GCA_022478815.1 Daldinia bambusicola
TAAGATTTATTATAATAATTATTAAATAAATTACTATAAACCTTTTAATAATTTAAAATAAATATTTTAAAATAATTAATAATGTTTTTATTAAAATTTTAAATTTATATAATAAAGATATTTATATTAAATCATTTTAATATATATATTTATTACCTTTTAATAATTTAAAAAAATGCTTTTATTTAATATATTATATTTTTAAAAAAAAATAACATTTATTAATTATAATTAATTTCTTATAATAATAATTTAAAATTCTTTTTTTTAATATTATAAAATAAATTATATTTTAATTATATTAAAATATATTAATAATAATATAAAAGTTATTAAATATGTATAATTTTTTATTAAAGTTATTATATTTTTTATTTTTATATTTTTATTTATTATTATTATATAATTTAAAAAAAATAATTAAACTTTTTAAAGTTTTAATATTTATTAATAATGATTTATAAGGTAATATTTTATTAGTTAAGTTATTAAATAATTAATTTTAATTATATTTATAAAGTAAGTTTTTATTAAATTTTCCTTTATAAGGAAATTTATTTAACTTTTTATTATTATTAAATAATAATGGTTTATTAAAAGATTTATTAATGCTTTTTTAAGAATAAATTTTAAAGATTAATAATAAAGGTATAATAACTTTATTTAATTTTTTAGGTTTTTAATTTTATATAATTATTAATAATAATATAAATATTTTACCTTTAATATTATTTTTATTAATATTAACTTTAATTTTATTTTAAATTTATTATAATAAAATTAATAATATTAATTATTATGTTTTAAAGTAATTATTTTAATATTTTTTAATAAAATTTAATAATAGTTTTATATATTATTATTAAAATTTAATAATTATAAAAAAGTTATATTTATTATAAAATTTAATAAATTACTTTATTAAATTAATAATTTTATTATTATTTAATTATAACCATTTTTTAATAATAATTATTTAATATAAAAAATTAATATATATATAATTTTTATTATTTTTTACTTTAATAATAATAATATTATATTATTTTAAATATATATAATAAAGTTTTAATAAATGGGAATATATTTTTTAAAAATGCTTTTAAATTTAATTTTAAAAATTTTTTTAAAAAAATTTTTATAATTTTTTATTAAAAAAGTTATTACTATAATATTTAAATATTTTAATAATAATAGATATTAAAATATTTTTAACATTTTTAATAAAATTTATAAGTTTTATAAAATTTATTTAATATTTTATATATTAAAAATTAATATAATTAAAGATAATAAATACTATTTTAATTATTTATAAATATATGAAAAAAGTATATATATAAAGGATTTTTTAATAATTAATAATATTATTAAAATTATTAAAAATAAAGTTTTTTTAAAGTATATAATAAATATAAAATTTCTTAAAATATTTTTAAAAAAATATAAATTTTAAAAATAATATTTATATCTTTAATTAACTTATTAAAATCCTTTAAAATAACTTAAATACCTTAATAAACCGTAAATATTTAATTTTTTTTATTTTAAATATTTTAAAAATTAATATATTTTATTTTTATAAAAATTTTAATTATTTATAATTATTAAATTAATTATTAATTAATATTAAATAAATAAAATTTATATATAAAAAATAATATTAAAATGAAAATATTTTTAAAGTTATATTATATTTAATTTATATATATAAAAATAAAAAGTTTAATTACATTAATTATTTATTTTATAAAAAATATAAATAATTAATTAAAATTATAAACTTTAATAATTATATTATTTATAAAATAACACGGTTATAAAATAACCACGTTAAATTAATTAATTAAAAATTACCTATTAATAATTTATTTTAATAATAAAAAAAATTAAATATATAAATAAAAATTATAAATAAAATTTAAAAAATTATAAAAAAAATAATAAAAAAAATTATAAAATTAAATTAAATTAATAAAATTATTTAAATATTTATTAAATTTTAATGAAAATAAAAATATAAATTTTAATAAAAATAAAAATAAAAATAAATAATATTATTTATTAATTAAATATTTATTAAAAAAAAAAAAGTAAATAAAGTAAAATTAAATTATAATAAATTTATAATATTATTTTAAAAATTAATTTATTAATTTATAAATTTAAGAAATAAATTAATAGTTATTTAAATAAAGTTAATTAAAAAAAAAAAAAAAAAAATAAAAAAAAAAATAAAAATAAAAGTTTTTTCTAATAAAATTAATAGTTCATTTATTTAAAAAAAATAAATAATAAAAAAAGTACTATTATTTATTATAATTATTTAATATTAAAATCCTTAATATTATATTATTTAAGTAATTAAAAGGGTTTTTAAGTTAGTAAAATATCTATGTACATCATGGTACTTAATTATAAGGATGTCATATGACAAATTGTGTTACTTGCAAATATAATTTCAAGATAGGAGACGTGATAATTGATGTTTGCTTTACATAAATGCTTACGAGGCGGTGCACTTGCTGTGCCATACCTTGTATTGCATACGTATCCTTGTACCACATGCACTAGCCACATTGACGTCTTACCTGACACAGTTTCTTGATGACAGTTTTACCTCGAGGATACATACCTTCTTACAATAATAGGTCCTTCCGCCAGCTAGACTGAGACGGATTCTACCTGATGCTCCCGTCATCACCAGCAATTTAAATCTCGGCGTGATGGATATCCTTCAGGTATGTTGCATAACTATCTTAATTATTTCTTTATTCTTTTTTTAATAAAAAAATAAAGCTAACATGATACAAATAGCGCCTGGCTCGGTTCTTGGACCGACCACTCTTCCCGTGGAAGAAGCTCATCATTGGTTTCTCTGTCGCCCAGTATCTCGTCGAGGAGTTCTTATCACTACGTCAGTATGGAGTCTTAAAGAAGACAAAGCCCCCCAAGGTTCTCGAAAAGGAAGTCTCTCAGGAAGTCTACGATAAAAGTCAGGAATATGGTCGCGCTAAAGCAAAGTTCGGTTTCGTAAAGGGTCTCTGGGGTCAAGTCCAGAATATTGCCTTCATTCACTTCGATGTTCTCCCTAAACTGTGGTCATGGACTGGTGGTCTCCTGCGCTTCGCCCCTGCTTGGTTTAGCGGCGAGATCTCTCACTCAATTGTCTTCGTCCTTACGTTCATCCTGATTCAGCAAGCCTTGTCGCTCCCTGCCAACATATACCATACATTCGTCTTGGAAGAAAAGTTCGGTTTCAATAAGCAGACGCCGAAGCTGTTCATCACGGATATGATTAAGTCGAACTTGCTCGCTTTCGTCCTCGCGCCTCCAATTCTTGCCGGATTCCTCGCCATCGTGAAGAAGACGGGCAACCAGTTTGTTACTTATCTCTGGCTCTTTACTGCTGTTCTTCAGGTTTTCATGATCACTGTCTACCCGATCTTCATCCTACCCTTGTTCAACAAGCTGTCTCCTTTGGAGGAAGGCCAATTGAAGACCGAGACTGAAGCACTGGCCAAGAAGTTGAATTTCCCTCTCCATGAATTGTTTGTGATCGATGGTAGCAAGCGCAGCGCGCACAGCAACGCCTATTTCTTCGGACTTCCGTGGAAGAAGCATATTGTCATATACGACACACTGATCGAGAAGAGCAGCTCAGAGGAGGTTGTTGCCGTCTTAGCGCATGAACTCGGTCACTGGAGTCTTGGTCACACTACTAGGCTTTTTGGCATCTCTCAGGTTTGTTTGAAATTTCCAATTGAAACGCGCTGCGCATGCTAATAATCAGTAGCTCAACGTATTTTATATCTTCAGCTTATTCTCTGTCTTCGTGAACAACAACTCGTTGTATGCCGACTTTGGTTTTATCAAGGAGCACCCTATCATCATTGGGTTCATTCTTTTCTCCGACGCATTGGCGCCAATGGACCTTGTGATTAAGCTACTAATGAACATCATGAGCCGCAAATTCGAATTCCAGGCTGATGCTTTTGCTCGTAACTTGGGTTACCAGGCCGAGCTAGCTTCATCTCTTATCAAGCTGCAGATCCAAAATCTTAGCACGATGGATGCAGACCCGTTATACGCAAGCTACCATTTCTCCCACCCCATCCTTTCGGAGAGGCTTAAGGCCCTAGAGTGGACCCCTACTGAAAAGGTGGTTAATGAGAAAAAGGAGGACGAGGACACTGCTGAGAAGGCTAGCGGACGGGAGCTATAGATCTCGCCAATAGATAGGTAAATATATTCACATTGTGAGACAATGTACGCTAGAAACTGGGCAACCATATAGGCAGCTATCTGGCTTGGTGCGACATATTGTCTTGCCTTGGCCGTATAGAACTTAATCATACGGATTTACTGCTTGGTTAACAGCACTACTCTTTATAACTCGTGATATTGCTCTTGAAACCTAGTACGTGCGAGGTAGACGTAAGGTAAAGAAGGCATGGCAACGCTGCATCATACATTTCTTCTCTAACAAGGTAATAATTACAGGAAGGCCGTGTAATAGTTGCGGTTAATTATACCAACCGCATAGTAAATAGTAAACAGATATGTTTGATAGGATACATGTTACTGGCATATTTACCTGTAGGTCTAAGTACTATGTACATAGGTACCTCCTAGGCACAAAGACGGGAATCAATCCACCCTTAGCCAATCAAATGCTCTGCCCTATGACGTGACTCTTAACGCGTTCTCCCCGCCAAAGATCCCTGCTAACTTCTGAACGCGACGCGCTTTTCCAAAAACCACTTAAACCACTTTTAATGAGCGACTCGTGCTTTTGTTACGCGACCCTCACATCCTTCCATCATCGTCAGTGGTATTTCAAACCAGTGGTTCTGATGTTTTAATTGTTCTCTTCACTGTTTTCCATCGACTCTGTCCTCGAAAGACATAGTCATGGCTGCTCAATTCTTACCCCAGAAGCGCGCTCTTGGAGACGCTTCGGGTCGCCGGAATTTCCATTCAAATCCTAACGCAAAAAAGCCCCGTCTCGAGCCGCTCGCCTCCTCGCCGGCCTCGCGCCTAAACAGCTCTCAACCAGGTCCCGGTTCAAAGCTATCGTCAACTCAGCCGAAAAGTGCCTTCGAGTCAGAAGTCCTCGAGAAGCTAAGCCAAGATATCTCGGAGCTCAAGCAAACCAATTCAGAGAAGGATCAAGCATGGGAACGCCCTCCCGTTGTGAATTTCGACCCTGCTCGAGATAACCTCACCTTCCAACAAATAGAGGCTGAAGAAGGAACTCTTCATGGCGGAAAGACTACTGTCAAACTCTTCGGCGTGACCGAGAATGGCCACTCTGTGATGATGCACGTCACCGACTTTAAGCACTATCTTTACGTCGCTGCTCCTGTCTCCTTCACCCCCCAGGACTGCGAACCCTTCAAAGCCTACCTCGAGACTCAATTAGCCCATCATCAACCTGTTATACACTCTTGCCAAATTGTTTTGCGAGAGAATATTTACGGCTTCCAAGGCAATACTCAAAGCCCCTACATCAAGATCACGGTTACAGATCCAAAGCATATCGCACGAGTGCGGTCAGCCTTCGAGAAGAATGAAGTGAATTGGAAGGGAATGTGGAAAGGGGTCGAAGGGGGTATAATGACATTTGATAATCTACAATACGTTCTGCGGTTTATGGTAGATTGCAAGGTACGAGATCGATCTATGACAATTGCCCTAAAGAATTCTGCTAATCGCTATAGATCCCCGGCATGTCGTGGGTAGAAGCGCCCGCCAAGTCGTATCGTTTAATCCCAGACAACCAGCGACAATCAAGCTGTCAGATTGAAGCCGAGATCAGCTATCGAGAGCTGATTTCCCACGAGCCGAAAGGCGAATGGTCTAAGATGGCCCCCTTACGTATTCTTTCTTTCGATATCGAATGTGCCGGTCGAAAAGGAATCTTTCCGGAGGCAAATCAAGACCCAGTAATCCAAATTGCGAACGTCGTGACCCGCTACGGAGAGAGCAAGCCCTTTGTTCGGAACGTGTTCTGCTTGGACCGGACGAGTCCTATAGTAGCAACCCAAATCCTCGATTTCGAGAGGGAATCCGACATGCTGATGGCTTGGAAGCGGTTTCTTGATAAAGTCGACCCTGATTTGATTACTGGTTACAATATTGCCAACTTCGATTTCCCCTATTTACTTGATCGTGCCGAGCACTTGAAGCTCCACGGTTTTGATTACTGGACTCGCTTACCCAGTGTAAGAACCTTTTCCAAAAAGACCAATTTCTCGAGTAAGCAAATGGGAAATCGGGACACAAAGACCACAAACACCAATGGTCGATTACAACTTGATCTCCTGCAACTGATCCAGCGAGATCACCATCTGAGAAGTTATACACTCAATTCAGTGTGTTCTCACTTCTTGGGGGAGCAAAAAGAAGATGTCCACTATACGATGATTACTGAATTATTCAACGGTACACCGGAGTCCAGGCGTCGTCTAGCGCTATACTGTTTGAAGGATGCCTACTTACCTCAACGACTGATGGATAAACTCTCCTGTCTTGCGAACTATACAGAAATGGCGAGAGTCACAGGAGTTCCGTTCAACTTCCTACTTTCACGTGGACAGCAAGTCAAGTTCATGAGCCAGTTGTTCCGGAAGGCTTTGGAGCAGAAGCTTGTAATCCCGAATATGAGATCAGAAAGCTCGGATGATCAGTATGAAGGCGCTACGGTTATTGAGCCTACTCGAGGTTACTACGACGTGCCTATCGCAACTCTTGATTTCGCATCACTATATCCCAGTATTATGCAAGCGCATAATCTTTGCTATACAACTCTTGTGAACAAGAGGGCGATAGAGAAGTTTAACCTCAAGAAAGATGAGGACTATATTGTTACACCCAACGGTGATATGTTCGTCACTGTCAAGCAGCGAAAAGGTCTTCTTGCCCAGATCCTCGAGGAGCTTCTCTCGGCAAGAAAACAAGCCAAAAGAGAACTGGCTGTTGAGACTGACCCTTTCAAGAAAGCCGTTTTGAACGGTCGTCAGCTTGCGTTGAAGGTCAGCGCCAACAGTGTTTACGGTCTTACAGGTGCCACAACGGGCAAGCTCCCATGTCTAGAGATCGCCAGTAGTACCACAAGTTTCGGTCGACAGATGATTGAAAAAACCAAAATGGAAGTGGAAAAGAAGTACAATATCGCAAACGGATATACTCATGATGCCCAAGTCATCTACGGTGATACGGATTCCGTCATGGTTAAATTCGGGACGAAAGATTTAGCGGAAGCGATGAAGCTCGGCGAGGAGGCAGCGAATTATGTGTCATCAAAATTCATTAAGCCCATCAAGCTAGAGTTCGAGAAGGTCTATTTCCCGTACTTGCTAATCAACAAGAAGCGATATGCGGGTCTCTTCTGGACGAGACCTGATAAGTTCGACAAGATGGATACCAAAGGTATCGAGACTGTCAGGAGAGATAACTGTCTGCTGGTACAGACCGTTATTGAGAAGGTCTTGAGGATGATCCTGATTGATCAGGACGTCCAGGGAGCTCAAGAGTATGTCCACTTCCGCTATATCTAGGTAGACTTTATCATGCTAACCAATATTGCAGCTACGTCAAGGATACAATCGCGGATCTGTTACAGAACAAGATAGATATGTCTAAGCTTGTGATTACGAAGGCGCTCACCAAAGAGAGTTATGATGCGAAGCAGGCCCACGTCGAACTCGCACAGCGTATGAAGAAGCGAGATGCTGGTTCCGCACCTGGGTTAGGTGATCGAGTAGCATACGTTATGGTAAAAGGTGCGAGTGGAGCGAAGAATTTCGAGAAGTCGGAAGACCCGATCTTCGTTCTCGAGAACAACGTCCCCATCGATACAAGATATTACCTCGACAACCAGTTGGCCAAGCCCCTGGGACGTATCTTCGATCCTATTCTAGGAGAGACAAAGTCGAAGTCACTCCTCACTGGCGATCATACCCGTGCCGTCTCGGTTGCGGCGCCAACGGTAGGCGGTCTCATGAAATTTGCAAAGAAGACCATGACGTGCATGGGCTGCAAGAAGCCGCTCGTGAGCAAGGAGGAAAGTGGTGGTGCTGTCTGCTCGGACTGCGCGCCACGTGTGGGTGAGCTATATAAGAAGACACTGGACAAGGTGTCCGATCTAGAGGTCCGGTTTGGAAGACTGTGGACACAATGCCAGCGATGCCAGGGCAGTATGCACGGCGAGGTCATCTGCAGCAGCAAGGACTGTCCCATCTTCTACATGCGCATGAAGGCGAAGAAGGACGTGGAGGACGCGAGCAAGGAACTGAAGCGGTTTGATTTCGACCAATCGGCTATATGGTAATGATAAAAAGAATAGGCACTAGAATCAAGCGCATCCGCGGTCTGGGAAGAAAAGAAGTCGGGCGTTATGAGAGATGTACGATGATCGTATGGAGTCCGGGTTTGGAGGTTTATATTTTTATGAGTGGCTAAAGTGATACATATATAATAGGGGTTCGCAGCCTCGAAGCGCCGTGGGACAAGATACCATATACACCTATTGACGTTGCAGTTCTAATAGAGTTGTGCTGCTATTTATGGGGACTTGATAGCATGTGATCATAGCAAGAGTACTGCGTAATCGGATGATGTTAGGATAAGTTAGGTGCCTCTTACCTGGATGTTTGGCAGAGGATTTGGCTTCCCCTGAGTTAAGGTCCGTTCCTTCTATGTAAACTGGATAATGAAAGGCTCGGCTTTTGGTTTGATCTATTACTATTTCTGCGATCGAGTTCTATTTTCTTGCTTCCTGCTTATTAGCATGTACGATATAACCATCTATCATTCGAGACAAAAACTAGTCGGTTCCAATTTACTTAAAATAATATCGTTCATACACATCCGCCGATCTCTTCTTCAGCACGTTCTCGAGCAAGTCCGAAACCCTCTCTTTTTTTTTTCTCTTTTTTTCGTTCTTTTCAGTTCCCACTATCCTACAGAGATCAAGATGGCGATGAGGGCAAGCGAGAAGGTGCTCATCGCGGGGGTGAGTACCTAGCACAATAGCATCATGGCCGGCCAGGTCGGCGTGTCACTACGATCAGCATTTAATTCTGACAATCTTTCTGCCTCCAGATGTGTCTCCTCACCGGCCTGAACGCCGCGGCCTACTACCAAAGCGAGCTGAGGGAAGCCCGGCGGATGGAACTCGATCTCCTGAGGGAGCAGAGCGTCGTAGAAGCTATAGCCGCAACGCAAGTTCTTCCCCTTCCCTCCTTTCCCCTTACCTTCCTCCCTCCTCGCCTACCTAACCTACCTACCTATCTGTTCTCTGTAGTTAGTGTTAGGTATGAGTTCTTCTAACTGACCTTTGGGCACCACCACCGCCCGCACCCCACCAGCGAGACGCTGAAGAGCACATGCTACCGCGCGATCCGGCAGAAGAGCAAGCTGGGCCACCAGCTGCACCGGATGCGGCATATGCCGTGGTACTCGGACGAGTTCAAGGCCGGGTTCGAGAAGCTGAGGGAGATCTTGAAGGATCCTGATGCGGGCGAGGAGGGGAGTGGGAAGGGGAAGGGGAATGGGGAGTAGGTGAGGGAGGAATGTCTGGATGGTGTGGTATACATATGTGTCTTTGATTATGATGATGGGGCGTTGGGATGGGTAGCGGGTTGGAGTGCTTGCTTATAAGCGATCGTTGTGATTTTGAGGTTAAAGTTAATAGTTTTCGAGTAACAAGGCGATATGCACGATATTGGTTTAGTCGTAAACAGGGGCAGAGGGGGTTGGGATTCGCTAAAGAACCTTAATAAGTTATACACCGGAAAGTATAATTAGGAAAACGGGCAGTAATTAAGCTAGCGTACCAAACTTTCAGCACCTATAAGATGTTGTTCTGACCCCTGTTATCCGCTAGAAAGGGAAAAGGAATAATGAAATTTTATGGAATTTTATGAATGTTTGAAAATACTTTCAAACGCGTAGAGATTATACCTATCCGGAAGTACTTCGGATCGAGTCCTTAATCTTGCCCGTTTTCCTAATTAAAGCGCAGCACCCCTTTGGGGTGCGCCGTCGAGTTTACGTAGACAGCACTAGTACCTCCCATTAGAGCAGGTGCAACGGTTACGATAAACATTGCGGGGAGCCCTTCTTTTAGACTAGTAGAAATGAATTAGCGAACCCGACCCCTTGCGAAACTTCCCAAACACAACATTATCTTCTTATTAACCTCAAATCATCAATCTCACCCACAACCCGACCATGTTCTCTAAGGATAGTATCACGATTCACGACGAGGGAGTATGTTACTCTGTAAAACGATGCCGCGAGAATTATTAGTACAATTATTAGTACTATTAGGTGCTCTTAACACCAAGGCCAGTTATTTGGGAAGAAGGTGAAAGTATAGAGTTCCACCCCAGGAGTTTATATCAGTCTTGGGTATATGCTAGCATGTCAGTAACACTTATACTAGTAACGTTCCAATCGATTCCCAGACATAACTAGCTTCTAAGTAGTCTAATAAGATGACTAGCACAAATACCGGCGTCGAAAATGAGGGGATTTTTTTTTTTTTTTCAAGGTTCCTCTCGAACAACACTTCCACGCCTTGGCTGCGTAAGGAAATACGGCTCGTAACTTAAATTTCGTCTAGTTTACTCGCGGTTCATTTTCGTAGCGATGCTCAATATAAAATTCTTGAAGCCTGATCCGACTTGCTCCGGTCGCGGAACATCTCGGTCAAATAATCTTTTGAGACTAGTCGACGCAACTTGGGTAGCTATTACGCAACATATATCCATTGGAGAGATGCTACTGGCTCGAAATTTCCGCGAGATGCATGTCTTGCAGGGTCCGCTCTCTCGTTCCCTCTCCTTACATGTCTATCCTGGCCGTCCCAAGTCCTTGGCAGGGTCGTTCCGCGAACGGCGGCTGGCCGATTCCATATTCCGCACACCTCAAGCATGGAAATTCTGCCACCAAACTTCGATTGACGTGAATATTGTTGTCGTTGCAAACTCAACCCACGAATCAGCGATCTCTGATAAGATGCCGCACACCTGTGGCGAAGCTTAAGCTTCTGGCTTCTCCGGGTCTGATCCCTACCTTACCGTAGCCTGCCGTAGGCCGTTGAGATCACAGTCTATGGTTGGCTGATTCTCATCTAGGCTCACGATTCAGTTCCTAGTTCACACATATGTCCCCCACAGAGGCACCACATGGTTTTGTAGTAGCCGCCACGAACTCCGTCACCGCTCTGCTGCTAGTATGCGCATCTTGACATCAAGAGCATGTGCTACGGTGTTCTCTATTTTTTCGCCGACTCAAAGTTGTGCGGGCATCGAAAAAACCTAGCCCCGTCATTATTATGTAGCTAACCTAGCCAAGTTCCGTTGAAGATTCCTACTCGGTTCCCGGAGATTAGGCTTACGGTACCATACCTAACCTACCTAACATAGTACTCAAATCGTTACCTGGGTAGCCTCGAATATTAGTGAGGAAGTTCTTGGTCCGCCGACAACGCTCTGGACTTAGAGAAGCTGGTATACTCTCTAGGACATGGATCTGCGCGGACTAGATTGAGGCATATACCTTGATCTCTTGTAACCAGCCAACAATTACCTCAGTTCAGACAGGGGCAAGACCAAAATAATATGAAGGGAAAAAGAAAAAAGCAAATCAAAAAATCAGCCGGAATCGACCACTACGGCCTAGACCCCCCACACCTTTGTCCCCGGGCAGGTGAGGCTACATACAGTCTTACCTTCTGCCATTAGCGAAAAATTGTGGTCATTGGGCGTCACAGCTTGGGTTACCTAGCCTACCTCAGGTATGAAGGGCCACCTTTACACAATAGCAACGCGTAGTCAAGCCCTCGATCGGCACATTCACCACTTTACCATTTAGTTTGGAGGAGCACCGATGACGGTGACTCCCGGGTCTTTGTTCTTCTCGAGCGGGAGGCGCATATAATACCTCGCCTTCCCTCGATTGTGATCCTTTCTTCTCAATTCTTTGAAAGTAAAAAGAGAAAGCTCGCATTTCTGACGACTCGTTCACGGGAGGCGTATTTACTATTCCCTTTACATTAGCATCGTGTCAGACACAGTTTAAGATACCCAATTTTTACCTATACCCTTCCTTCTTAAAATTTATACCCAGACTTAAGTCTACGTCGTAAACATGTCTCATCTTCCCTCTGAGCCCGAGTTCGAGCAGGCCTACAAAGGTAAATAAATCAAAGTAGCAGCAGCTAGTGGGTGCCGGCCCGGACTAACGCGAGGGACAGAACTTGCGGCCACTCTCGAGGAGAGCACACTTTTCGAGCAGCACCCCGAGTATAGAACCGCGTTGAAGGTCGTTTCCATCCCGGAGCGTGTTATCCAATTCCGAGTCGTCTGGGAAGATGACAAGGGTAACCTGCAGGTGAACCGCGGCTACCGCGTGCAGTTCAACTCCGCTCTGGGTCCGTACAAGGGTGGCCTGCGATTCCACCCTACCGTCAACCTGTCAATGTAAGGAGACCTCTTACCTAAAAGGGTAATTGCCATTTTCAACGGAACCAGCCGTATTGACATACACGCCAAATAGTCTGAAGTTCCTAGGCTTCGAGCAGATCTTCAAGAATGCCTTGACAGGATGTAAGTTTGCGCGCACTATGCAGCAAAATTGAACATCACTAATCATTTTCTGGTTAGTGAGCATGGGTGGTGGAAAGGGAGGTGCAGACTTCGACCCTAAGGGCAAGAGTGACAGCGAGATCCGACGATTCTGCGAAGCTTTCATGCGAAGACTGTGCCAGCACATTGGCGCCGAGACCGACGTTCCCGCCGGTGATATTGGCGTTGGCGGCCGAGAGGTTGGCTACATGTTCGGCACATACCGCAAGGAGAGGAACAAGTGGGAGGGGGTCCTCACCGGAAAGGGTCTCTCTTGGGGTGGTAGCTTGATCCGACCGGGTAAGTGCTAATACCCCTGTTAAGGCGTCCAGGACGACAAACGAAGCTAATGGTTTCTTTGAACAGAGGCTACCGGCTACGGTCTCGTCTACTACGTTGAGCACATGCTCAAGTATGCCGGCAAGGGCAGCTTCAAGGGAAAGCGCGTTGCTATCTCCGGATCCGGAAACGTCGCCCAATACGCTGCTCTGAAGTGCATTGAGCTGGGTGCTACTGTAGTGTCTCTGTCCGATTCCACGGGAGCTCTGATTGCCGAAGGTGATGCACACTTCACCCCTGAGCACATCAACGAGATCGCGGCCATCAAGCTTGAGCGCAAGCCTATCACCGAGTTCAGTGGCAAGTCGCAATTCAAGTATATTGAGGGCGCGCGCCCCTGGGTACACGTCGGTAAGGTGGACGTTGCCCTGCCGTGCGCTACGCAGAACGAGGTCAGCAAGGAGGAGGCCGAAGCCCTAGTCAAGAACGGCGCGCAGTTCGTCGCCGAAGGCTCCAACATGGGCTGCACACAGGAGGCTATCGACGTGTTCGAGGCCGTCCGAAAGGAGAAGGGCAAGGACGCCATCTGGTACGCACCGGGCAAGGCCTCCAACGCTGGTGGTGTTGCAGTCTCCGGTCTGGAGATGGCGCAGAACAGCAGCCGCTTCAGCTGGACTGAGGAGCGCGTCGACGAGCGCCTCGCCCAGATCATGAAGGGCATCTTCGACCAGAGCATCGAGAATGCCAACAAGTATGTCAAGGCCAAGGAGGGTGAACTTCCCAGCTTGGTTGCCGGTGGTAACATCGCCGGTTTCCTCAAGGTTGTCCAGGCTATGCACGACCAGGGCGACTGGTGGTGAACTGCCTGACGTGCAGAGCACAAGGCACATTAGCTGGGGGAGCCGGGCGGCTATAGTTCGCCCGTCACCTCGAAGGATTCACGTCTAGGCGGGTGATCAGCTAGTTCGCTAGACGATCCTTGAATTAGCGATTGGTGGCTGCCACCTCTGTGCATGCAGGGCGCCGTTAAAAGATCGGCGGATCGGATTGCATTATCGAGGGAGGAATGCCTAATGCTGGCATGGATGAGAGGGGACTTGGCACGGCGTAGGGCAGACAGCTGGATGGATAACTGGCTGGCTGGCGGGTTACGATTTGATGTATGATATGATTGTCAAGGGATAGTTGTGCCTTCCTCGAGCGAATAGGCGCTCGGAAAATCTTGGGGGCACTGGGGGAATCGTATGTAGGACATATAGGTTAAAAACACGAAACGGAATGAAAACTTGTTATGAACATGAAAGCAAGCCGGTCTGCCAGCCAGCGAGCAAGCAGAAATGTCGTTGGTTCTCGTCTCGTATTCGATTAATGTTACCCTAACTAGACTTGACCTGGTGACAGAAAGGTGAATAAAGGGATGTGTATTGGTGTAGCTGTCGAATGAACATTTGGGTATCAGGTAGGTATTTACAAGAGAGTCCTACGGTTGCTGCTATATACATGTGTATAAGGTAGGCGGGCAGGTGTAAGGCTGCTGTAAGGGCTTCGGACGAATGACCATCATATCGTATGGGGATTTGTCAATTTATTTGCGACTCCCCACGTTTAGCGATGGGAATAATTAATACCACCTAGGTATCTATCCACTCGCCTACGCGCTTATTTCTACTGCTACTGCTACTGCTACTGCTAGCACGACTGGCAATAATACTACCTACGTCTAATGCACGATGAGCATATATATATGCGCGCATTGCAGCTGAAGCGCATACCTAGGTATACTATGTAGCAACAGCTTCAATCTGCGTGCCGAGGGCGGTGCGTGCCATTGGACGAGCTGTGTAAATTCCCGATGCAGTGCTACGACGGGACGAGGTGGGACTCTCCAGCCCGAATGAGGTAGTAGTATCGAGGTTGCCGTTGGTTCCCTCCTATACAGTACATACCTAGGTATTTATATGCGTATTCAGTTAGCTAGATACCTTAGGTGCCTACTTGCATGCAATGTCTCCATCCGGTAGTTGGGCGTACTTACTAATGTAAGGGCTCGGTGGAGAGGCAATGTGCCTACCTAGGTATGCAACTAGATCGCGGTATATAGCCTGTGGAGAGCCGGAGATGCGTAAGTGGATTTTATGCTAGGTAGGTATGTACGATGGGGAGATAAGAGATGAGCCTGGATGGAAAAGGGCCAGTCAAATCGACGGAGGGAGTCGATGAACAGTTGGACGTCGGGTGGAGTTCTTAATCTACGATCCTCTGAAGAACGGGGGAAGGGGAGCAGCCCCGGTAAGTATTCGATTCGATATCTGAAGACGAAATGCGATGCGATATGATATGATATGATATGATATGATGCGGCGGGTCATACCCGACGTTTCAACGGCACCCATCCTTCAAGTATCGCTTGTTTGCTGTCCCTCTCGTGTGGTTCGTCGGCACATATAGCGCTGTGGCGGAACTGGGGCAATGAATGCGATCCTATTCCTACTAGGTACCATCCATTCGGCAATTCCCAGCTGCTTCGGTCTATCGCGAATTAAGCCCTTGGTTAGATACGTTTTTGTCTGCCTATTACCCCGTATAGATCTAGGCCGCTTATACGACCAAACCGGGCTAAACTAAGCCAACAAGGCAGATAGACGGGAATCATATCATATCATATATATCTGGCCCCGCGTGACCGAGGGTCGTGTCGTCACTTCTAGGTCGGATCTAGATACCGACGCTGTGCAGTTGATGCAGGTATGTATATACTTAATATATTGTACATTGGTGGTGGCTTGAACACCCCGTAATTTGACACCGGTGGCGAAAAAAGGGATCCCGGGGTTCTGGACGGGGTAAGGCAAAGGCAAGGCGAGGCGAGGTGAGGTGAGCCCGGTTGGAAGGGTGGGGGAGTTCTGTGCGTTTCCTCATCGGGGTTTGCCATGCGAGAAATCTCACTTTCACTCTCAATCTGAATCAGCAACCTGGATCTCGGGTCTCTAGACCTCTGCAGAAAGCTACCGTTACGCTCTCCCTTACTTCCTGCTTACCCTGTATGTACTCTCATACCCGGGCCTTTTTTTTTTAAGTGCACATATCTTAAACGGCAGCTTATCCGGTAAGACGGTTCCCTCTCAGGTCAGATAGCGTATATTAATAACGACCAATGAGGGAGCGGTTTGCTGATCCCACGTCTTCCGCGATACGGTTCTGAGTCGGATTTTCTATAATACCCTAATTTTACTTTTTGTCCCCCTGATATTCCTCGAGGAAGGCGAGGACGGCGAAGAGGGGTGAGTGGCGGCGGCGTCGTCTGCGACGAATGATAAAATTCTCCGTAGCCCCGACGCGACCAACTTGATACTCGAATCCTTCCCGATCGGAATCCAACCGAGTCCTAGGGCTGGTTCGACGGGACTGGAACTACGTTTGACTCGCGCTTATTGGCGCTTACATGCCACGGTACAGGTTACGCACACACAGGCACACGCATGCCATAAGTGGGCTGATACTGACGGCATCGCGTGGTGCCGTATTATAATGTAAATTCATGTTTGCGGGTACTTGCAGAGCAGGATCTTGCGCAGAGATGTCGTGAATGGTAGACGGGACGATGCCGGCGACACTTACGTGACGGTGTTACGCCGGACGGTAAGTCAGGAGTGGGGAAATAAACTATTTGTGGTCTGCCTGCTGGTTGTTTTATCAAGAAGATCGAAGCACAAAGATAAGATGGTGGCGATAGAGGCGACGGGAGCACAACAGGGGAAAGGGGCGGTGCTACTATGACATGCTTATATGTGATAGAAAGCTTTGGTTGCGGTCGGCACAGGCATGAGGTGCGTTGTACGATTGTTCCTCTTTTTGAGACCGGTCTCTAGCCTCGCTGTGGTGGTTAGGTGTGTATTGGCATTGTACCTGCAGCCGAACGCATGAGGATCTGGCTATGATGTACTAGCCGTAGGTCAAAAATAGCAATGGCAGAAGAAACCCCGATTGAGAACTTGATACGGAGTCTAGAGTCCATTGCTGACCAATTCGAAAAGGAGAGTCGTATAATTTGGCCCTTGTTAGGGCAATGCCAACAATTTCAAAACCCGGTTCCCGTAGCCTCGTAGAATTGTCGTTCAATTGTGCTGTATTTCGTTGACAAGGTGTTACCCTACGCCTACTATGTAATAACTCGACACCATGTTATCATAAACGAGGAATAATCGTTACCAGGAAATGAATTGTCGAGCGTCGTCCAATTATAATTCTCGACCGGGAAGGCCTTTTTTAGTACCTGGAATCGGAAATGGAAATGCGACCTAACGTCGTCTCTGCAAGCTAGCCACGTTCCTCCCCAAACTCGCACCCCCGTAGCGCACGTCTCATTTGCTGATGCTGGCGAGCTGAGTCAATTTCACGAACGGCCTACCGCTAGTTCCGTTGGACAGGGGAGAGAGGGTAATGGCCCATGGGTGGGGTCGAAAGGCGTAAGCATGGCGTCTCATATTCCGAATATCTGATGCTAGGGTTCTATCATCTCAGCGTCACCCGGCCACTTGACAAGACCACTCATTTGGATTAGAGGCCGAGGGGCCGATGCCGAGCTGACATTGCCAGTGGCCTCCAAATGTCCATTACCGCATACTCACGCATGGAGGGGGAGAAGGAGAGATGACCTCCTTTCGCCTTTGTAGTCCCAACGAACCGTTTTCAGCTGTTTGATTGGCTGCTTGGCCTTTTTCTTATATTGTTTAGTCAGAGCTAGTATTTGTTTGTTCGTGTAATTATGTTACCTCCCGATTAGTATCAATCAGTTCAGCCCTACGTCTTGGCGGAGTTCTTTGACTAGGATCCATGATGGTGTCGTGAACTGCTATAGAAGCTATGTTTTATAACTGTTTGCTATATTATTAGTTAGCGCAAAGATCAAATCAAATGTCTAGCCCCCCCCTGTTTTTTTTTCTGTGGCTGGAAATACGAAGCAGCTTTGATAAAGGTAAACTGTGTTAGGGCACCTTGGTGGTAGTTCCGTTAATACATACTCGTTAATACATACTATATTCGAAGCGATGAGGAAATTCGCAGCACGATATCTCGGCAAGCCTAGTTGCCGATGTCTCGTATAGGCTATTTGTCGTAATAGCTAAAATCCCTTACAATTCTCATTTGCACACTCTAGACTAGTATCATACTGAATGGTCTCCGGTATAATGTTGTCCTGCTTTCTGTGTAGTAGCTGTGCCGGGCTTATCGAGAGGTAAAACGATTAGGAATAGACGCTCGTCATAGGCTAACCGTTTCTAATATTTTGATATATCGTATACCTCTTTTTTAGCGAAGTTAATAGCTCGAGTCCATGCGAAAGGGTATCATCCGAATCGAGTCGTTTACTAGCCAATCAACGATAGGAATGCCAGCATATTAATAGCGAAAAAAAAAAAAAAAAAAAAAAAAAAAAAAAAGGAAGCAAACGTTTTTCCAATTTCTTATTGGACGACAAAATAATATGTCATAAATTTCAACCGTCTTAACCCTACTACATATGTAGTAGCCTGGCTAGCATGGTAACATCCCTTGCATTATTTTTGTCCAGAGCCACGGTTCATTGTTCAGCTCTGAAGTGAAATTCTCAGGGAAGGGACACCGTCTCCCTGGATCTGGGACGTTAGACCGACGGGAATGCCCGTTTAGGGCTGTTGGGCAGTGGATAGCAAAGCAATACTTCCAATATTTAACACATCCGTAACAGCCGAACATGCGGCCCTTGTAATATTTTAGGTTGAATTACGGAATACTTCGTAAGAGGTTGGAGCGGTTTGGTCGACTACGGCGCTTAATATTGTAACACATTAGGTATGCAGTTAGGTAGTACAATACCTTAGGTATAGGTAATACATAAAACATACCCGGGTTAGGTAGACTTGAATAATTACTAATAACATACCTCCTAAGGACATCAGGTATCTACACTACATATTACTATGAGGTAAGTACAGTAGGTACATGCATCATGGATTAGGTACAATACAAATTTTAACATGCGCGCAAGCTACGGAGCCATGTACCCGTCGTAGTGCTGTCTCAGATCTCAATCTCCATCATTCGCTTCTTGTTTTGTCCAACCAAACACCCTAAAGGTATCCTTCAAGGGCACCTTTAGGTATCTCACCTCTTTCCACTTCGTAATATTACGTACTATTTCCAGTATCTCACAAATTGATACCGTATCCGGAATTCTCTCCCAGTTTGCTACGTCTTCGACTTCGTAGGCTTTGTGATACATGAGAAAGGAAGAAATAAATAATACTCTTATTTGCTTGCTTCGCTTTTTGTCCTATTGTTCAGCTATCGCCAACAATCCGGCAGCATATGACATGGTTACAACATACCAACATACCAACATAGTATATCTTTTTTCTATTATGATCATTATTATTAGATCTGACCGAGACTAGCGTTTGTTCTCCAATAGCGTCCATGGACTGTAAGCTCGGCAGACGATTCATTAACCTCCACTTACATGCACTGTTACTCCTTTGGGATAAAAGCATGGGCTGACGATCGTTTCTAAGGTTGCTTCGACTTTCAGCCCTGCCTCAGCAGCAAGGTTCTGCGCCCCCTGCTCTCTTAGACTTGCAGCAGCTCCACAAGATGAGAAAAGAGCTTTACCACCCCTACGATGTGGTGTATTTTGCAGTAACCACTGCTAGGCAGTTATCCAATCCTGGACTATCGACCGTTAAGCCCTCCGCTTTTTCCTCATTGTCATCATTCCCATTGTGTAAAGCTATGTCTAGGCAGAGCGAGATCGATATACAAAGGCGTAATACCCCAGGGTGTATTCCCCAGCTATATGAAGCCACCAACCTTCGAGGCGTCAGATAACCATTCATTTACCTATCCCAAATCCCATCTCAGTAAATTCTAACTCCATGTACCCTGGCCGTGCACCAATCTCATAATTCCGCACTAAGCTTATTATCTTCTCCCCAAGGCCTTTTTCACGACATTGTTTACTTTTCCCATTACCAAACGCTAGGTTGAGTGACGAGCTCTTATTAAACAGCCGTACCCAGGCTGATCTTGGCAATCTATTGCCTTGGGCAAGTCGAATATTGTTACAATGCCGTCTGCCACTCCTAATGTTCCGGCCGTTGGTGCCGAGGATACTAAGCCGACGTTCATCGAGGTGCCGGTTATGAATGGAATTGGCAATGGGTCCGGAAGACGACTTACCAATAGGGCAACATGGAATGGACATGAACATCCTCATAGCGCAAGTGCTTCAGATTGTTCGTCGGACACCTGCAACCATAGTTTCTACGGGCTTAACGCTAGTGACGCCTGGAACCATACTGAACCTAATCCTGATCGTAGGTTTAGCGTTGACGACGAGCCGGGAGAACATCAGCCTCGCGCTTTCCCTCGGATACAGCCCTGGGGAGATGATCCTAAAACCGCACAGTTCCCTCGTATATCCAAACCCGTGGAGCTTATGCGCAATTCATATGACTGTGTTGTCATCGGCTCTGGTTACGGTGGTGGTGTGGCGGCGTCCCGCATGGCTCGCGCTGGTCAGTCAGTTTGTCTCCTCGAGCGCGGCAAGGAACGCTGGCCAGGGGAGTATCCCGTCAGCACGGGTGATGCCCTTAGCCAGGTTCACTATTCTGGCGAGTTATCCCCCGGTTGGCTACCCAAGAAAGTAGTCAACGGTGGGGATCCTACCGGCATGTATCACTTAATATTTGGCAACTGTCAAAATGCAGTTGTTTGCAATGGTTAGTGCTCGCATACAAGAGATGAAGTATAAAATAGTAGATTAACTATATTTTAGGTCTTGGTGGTACTAGCTTGATTAATGCGAATGTATACTTGCCAGCGGACAAAGACACGTTGCGACAAGGCGCATGGCCGAAGGAAATCAGAGAAGATCCTGACTCGTTGGACGAATGTAAGACTCAGATTCTGATATTTCATAAGGAATGACCTATTCTATAATATCCCTTGACTACTATCCCGTTGACGATAAAAGCTATAAGCATAAAGAAAAGTAACTGACGAGGTGATCAAACAGATTACCGGAGGGCAGAAGAGGTCTTGGAACCAGAACCGTACCCCGATGACTGGCCAAAATTGCCAAAGCTCGAGCTCCTAGAGAGACAGGCAAAGTATTTAAACATGTCAGACAAGTTTCGACGAGTGAAGCAGACAACGAGATTCCGTAATGGTCCAAATAGCTGTGGTGTGGAAATGTTTCCATCGGCACTCACCGGCCAGGATGTCACAGGTCTAAACGACGGGTCTAAGAACACCACGTTGGTTACGTATCTGGCTGACGCGTGGAACTGGGGTGCCGATTTATTCTGCGAGGCTGAAGTACGATACATAACTGAGGCTCCTGGTGACCAATCCGGGTATATCATCTATTTCGCTTGGCATGGACGGAATCGTGGCCACTTCAAAGCAAACTTGCACGGCGACCTTATGTGGGTCCATGCAAAGAGTGCTGTCTTTCTCGGTGCTGGTACTATCGGCACAACCGAGATCCTCCTCAGAAGTAAGAACATGGGGCTTGAGTTGAGTGAGAAAGTAGGCCAGAACATGAGCGGCAATGGAGATATCCTAGGGTTCGGGTATGCAGTCCCGTCACAGTTCTAACCGAATTCTTTCTAATAGTGTACAGATACAATACGGACTATGAGGTGAACGGAATGGGAAAAGCCTCTCCGTCTCCTTCTCATCTTATTGGGCCCTGTATAACCGGCATCATAGACAATAGAGAAGGCCACGAAAACCCCTTGGACGGCTATGTTATCGAGGAAGGATCTATACCGTCGGCCCTCGCACCCTTTTTACAGGCCATGCTTGAGCTCCTGCCTGGTAGCATCGAGCCGACCGGCGAAGGCCTTGTCGATAGAGTGAAGGCAAACCTTGCTCGCGCAGGAAGCGCATTTCTTGGTCCTTACTACCGGAAAGGCGCTATTGAGAGGACGCAAGTGTACTTGATTATGTCCCATGACAGTGAGTTTATCATTGACAGCTTCTCAGCAGAGTTGAGTGCTAATTGAACTTTTAGGCAACCAAGCATACCTAACTCTAAAAGACGACAAGCCTGTCCTTGAGTTTGTAGGTGTCGGTCGTAGTGACCATGTTAAGTACCTAAACCGTGTACTGGAAAGAGCTACAAAGGCAGTTGGGGGGACATTCGTCAATAACCCTTGGCATGCTCTCTTGGGAGAACAGCAAATTACGGTTCATCCAATTGGGTAAGTTATCTGGAAATATCTGATAGATAGGTATCTAGATACTAACAGTATCCAGTGGTGCTTGTATGGCTCGTGATGGGACTGGTTCGACCGGCGTTACAAATCATAGGGGCGAGGTCTTTAAAGGTTCCGGGACAGACACCTACTCTGGCCTTATTGTCACAGATGCTGCGGTTATCCCAACCGCCCTCGGCGCAAACCCATTTGCGACGATTACAGCCCTAGCCGAACGGTCTGTGGACCACTATATAAAGGAGAGGGGTCTCACAATCGACATGACACATAATAAAATTCTCGATCTCTTCGGCGCTCCTGAACATAGCCACCACCGTAAAAGAAGCAGTTGGAAAGAGCGCGCCGAGGAGAAGCAAGAGATGGCTAAACTAAACAGTGCGACGAAGGCTATCATCTCTGCTCGACGCATGAATGAATCCGGGTTCGGCTTCACAGAAGTCATGTCTGGATATATTCATAGAGACAAGGGTCTCAAGCGAGATAACATAGACACATACGAGCTGGCAGCCAGGACAGCGAAATCCTTGAGTGAAACAGCGCGATTCTTTCTCAGCGCGCAGTCCTTTAGCCTCAGGTCGACCATACGCGATCCCAGTCATAAAGCAACGCTAACCGGCACCTTTGTCTGTCCTACCCTCGAGGGTTCCCCGTTCATGGTCCAGCGCGGAGACTTCAATTTATTCTTGTTGGACCGAAAAGCACCTGGGACACGAAACCTGACGTATGATTTCGATATGCGTGGAATCAATGGGAGACAGCTCCATTTCCACGGCTATAAAGTTGTTGATTCGTCCGTCGCGTTGTCACCGATGCGTTTCTGGAAATCCACTAGCACTCTCTATGTCACCATCACTGAGCCCATTTCAGAATCACAGCGAACATGTACGGATGCGGATGAATGTGGCCTCCTAGGAGAAATCGTTGCTAAGGGCATCATGAGTATCCGAGCAGAGGATTTTCTTTCCGAAATTCTTACACTTACTCCTACGGGAAGTGGTATTTTCAAGAAGGTCTTGAGTGCAGCTAACTTCCTGACATTTTTTACTCGAAAGTCGATGTCACTTCTCCTATCACCGCTTACACCCCTACAATACCCCGCGCAGGCATACACTGGATACATAAACAACACGCCTCCGACCGAGGTGTACAAGATTCATGCCTCCGATGGGGTTGCTACTAGATTATATAGGTGGGAACCCACAAACACGACGATTGAAACCAAGAACCTGTTTATGGTCCCCGGCGCTTCGGTCGACCATCAGATATTCGCACTCCCCACCATCCGCTATAATGCAGTCAACTACTTCCGTCGAGCTGGCTACAGGGTGTGGGTTCCTGTTCATCGTATTTGCATGCTGATGATTGCACAAGACGATTGGACAACGTTTGATGCACGTTTAGACCTGAAGGCTTGTCTGGAGAAGATCCGAAAAGAAACCAAAGAACCTGATAAGGACCCTGAACCTGTTTACACCATCGCACACTGCATGGGTAGCGTAGCATTCTCAGCCGGTCTTCTGGATGGCACGATCCCTGCCAAATGGATCAAGGGCATAACCTGCAGTCAAGTTTTCATGAATCCAAAATGGAATACTCTAAACCTGATCAAGATTATGGCCTTGCCAATTCCAGCCGACACAGTATATCGGTTCTTGTCGGGTGACTGGTTCAGCTTTAGCACGACTGTAAACGATTCTTTGATTCAGAGAACTCTTAATGAATTACTGCGCATCATGCCGGACGAGCGCAAGGAGCTCTGCAACAACGCAAGCTGCCACCGTATCACGTTAGCGCTGGGCCGGTGCTGGAACCACCGTAACCTTAACGAGGCGACCCACCGACAGATGGACCGTTTCTTCGGAGGTATCAGCATGACGCTCTTGCATATGCTCATGAAGCAGGGTTACGAGGGAGGTGTGATGAGCAACGCTCCCCTCTTTGAGCGATTAGACACGCCGGAGAACATCCACAGGCTGAAGGGTATTCCAATCATGCTGTTCGTCGGCCGCGACAACGCTGTACTGTCCCCCGAATCCACGGAGCGGACGTACGAGGTCCTTACCGATGCGTTCGGGACGGGTGACCACGCGAGCGGCATCCAGTACCGCCGCCGCGTGGTCCCCGACTACGGACACCTCGACTGCTGGATGGGACGCAACGCCTGGAAGGACGTGTATCCGTTCGTCCGCGAGGAAGTCGACCGCGTAGTGCGCGGGGAGGAGTACAGGTTCCGAGAGCCGGCTGATCAATTTTCTGAGCTGGTTCTTAGCGGCAAATTACTGTACTAACCTAACGATATGAATACCATCGTTAAGCCAACCGCTTTGTAAAATTAAGGGCTTTGTATGAACTAGGGGAAAGGGGAAGAGGCATTAGTGTATTGAATTGCTTTGAGTTGGGCGTTAGATGTGTGGATGTGGGTTATGGGTATAGGTATGGAGGAAAAGTTGATGAAGCCTGAAGTTTTATATAAGTGTACCAATCTTTTTCTACTTACTGGTTATCATGTTTACTACTATTATGTATAAGGGGTGGCTCCTGTATGGTGGGTTTCGATCTCTGTACTATTAAGTTACCTTGGGGGCTCTACTTGTCTTATATAAAAAGCCTTCGCCTTTGGCTGTTATTTAACTGTTTGCGTCGTCATAAACACTGTGTGAGAGGAGTAGCACATGCTATACGGGCTCTATCGACGTGATGCCTTTTTAAGTTTTCCCTTGGCCTTTCTAGCGTAGGACTTTGTGTAATGATATAGATCATTTTTCTAAGGCAGGGTTGCTCTGATCTGTATTCCATGTACCGTGTTCTTAATGCTTCGTTTTATGAGTCCCTCCTTTCGCTTCTTTTACTCCTCTCTTGTAGCTTCCTGGTATAGTGTGGCTTCCGTTACCTCTCACGGCCCTCTCCTGCCTTGTCTGTAAGTCAGGTTGAAAGCTGCTCCCTTTGGCGTTGATGCCTTATTTGGATGCTGGGGAACTACCCAGATGTCAACTTAGCAACTGCCTCGTACTGACACATGGCAACATCTATCACGTTGCTTGTACGTCTACCTACTGGAGTAGGTTAGGTAGGGAGGGATGAGATGGTTCCTATATTTATAAGTACCTACTGTACCTACCTCTTACACAGTGAAAAGTCTAGGCTTAAGCAAGGTGCTCTCACTCAGCCAATGACAATTTACGTATAGAGTTGCTGTAAACGCCACGTCATTTCCGAGACAGTCAGTCATTTATACCCAAAGGGCTATAAGACTTGGAAAAGGTAGGTATACATAGTAGGTTGCAGATTCTAAGGTACCTTTCTTGCATAGGTGTATTTGGAACGTGCTTTGGACGCTTTAATTTGGCAGCTACAAAACGAGAATTGGACATATTGGACATACTTTCACTCTTAACTATCATGTTTTTGTTAGTTAATGTGGCAACAGCGACAGCAACAGCAACAGTAACGACTACCTGCCCACCAACGTTTCTTCTTTTTCGATTGCTCTTCACACCTAACCTAGGTACCTAGGTACCTACTTTTATTTACTATTCATATCACACATCTTAACGGTTCCTTGAATCTACTTTTACTCTTCTTCTTTTCTCTTCTTCTCTTTTTTTACTCGATACCACGGATTTATCAAATCAACTCATTACGATTTCCTGGAGAATTTAATTTGAAATCCGATATAATTTGAAAGTGCGAGCTCAAGTACTTTGGGGAGCTGTGTGTGCTTTACGGAAGAGGTACCTAAGGGTAGGTTGCTTTGCTTTCTGTATTGTACCTGAGGTTAGCAGCTCAGGCAGCTTTAGCCACGTATACACACGCTAAAATGGTCATAGGTTCCAGCTGGGTTTAGGGATCAAAAGCACTAAGCCACAGCGCGTTTATAGCGGTGCCACCCCCCCTTGCCCAACCGGGGGACCCTGCCAAGCCGCGCTCGGCTGTAGTTAGCGTGGTAGCGTGGTAGCGTGGTACCTAGCACGGGTTGCAGCACGGGTGAGCTCTTGGAGCCTTGTCGCACGGCTGTCGTTACACCCTCGTCTCTAATTAATTAATTGCCTTGACAGGAAACAAACCTTCCTCATGGCCAGGGACGACTACCTTGGTGAGACCTTAGCATTTACCGCATAACTATATTGGAAGCCAGCGAATTCGAACCTTTTTTATTTTATTTTAAGTGTCACTAATTATGGATTTCGTTACTCTTCAGCAGGTTCGCGAGGGAAATTGTCGCCGATGAGCGCGCAAGCACCGAATTCACATATACTAGAATCCAACCTTGAAGATTCCCAAGAGGTACGACAACTGCGACAACAAGCACCATCCCGATCTAAAGAAGCATCGAAGGCGACTAAGAAAAAGAAGACTAAGACTAAGAAAAGAAAGAAGCTCACCCAAGCTTCCGCTCGAACCAGAAGCCAAAATAAACGCGAAGGCGAAAACGACTGGTTCGAGATCCAGGATATCATTGACGAGAAGCTCGAGCGAGGGAGGCAATATTACTTGGTAGACTGGAAGGGTACAGATGAGACTGGGAAGCCGCATGAGCCTTCGTGGGTAGGTTATTATGCTTCGTTATGCGCTGCGCTGCGCTGCGCTCCTCGTATATTTCCCTTTTATTAGTTATAAAAGCTAAACTGGCATAGGTCCCTAAACAAAACTTAACATCCCTTGCGATACAGGAGTGGATGGTTAGAAAAGCTAGGCCTAAGCACACTAAGGATAAAGCTGATGTAGCTATTGGCGACTCTCATCACTCTATGTCAGAATTTGATACTCGTCAGCGTGGTCCTGTCTCAACCTCTAGCGAAGATAATCAAGGTTATATCAAGAAACGCCGGTTGGAAAACCAATCCTCATATGACTCTAAATTAGGTGACGGGCCTCCATCGAAACTGCCTAAACTGCGAATACCAGAAACCCCGTCAGCACTTCATAAGAGCGCCGGTCGCGATCTTGAACTTTCTAAGGGGCTAGTAGAGCGGCAGGGCGAACTTAACCAAGGCGGCTCAGATAATCATCCCAGCCACCCCGTCCAAGCTGAGCCAAAGCTTTATAAAAGTCGCATATTAATACAGCTGCCTCGGAACCCACCATTTCCTGCGGACCAATACATGCGCGTACCAACCGACTCGCAGCAAACGGCTAGCCAGTCTTCCCAGTCTGCTGATGCCCAGGCTGCATTAGTTCACGAATCCGAGATTGACAGTCAAGACCAAAGGACTGTACCCGATTCTCAGGAAATACACAGCGCTTTGATTTCGGATGTGTATAGCAGCATTCCCGACAACTTAAGTTCATTTGGTGCAAGTCAACCTCAGGGACGAGCCGTCATCGCATCTCTGCAAGGTGGAAGACCCCAAGACGCAGAAGCGCTCGGTCATTCAACAGAAATTCCCTCGCGCCAGCCCGACCGGCCTAGCGTTGGAAACCTGGGTAACGTGTCAACTTCAACTTTTCTGCTCGGGACCGTTGTAGATTCGACTGCATCCGAAAATTCTCAGAGTACTGTTGGTAGAGGAAACCCTCAGTTTTTGACACAGGAGCGCCTCGACGTTGACGCTGTTCCTCCCACTTCTCAGCCAACTAGTTTTGCATCTACTCAACCTCACGAGTTCGCGTGGGACGAGCATATTTCTACGACGGGCGCTAGCCAAGAGAATTATCAAGAACGTGTGATAAGTAATAATTCGCAGGCTGCCCAGGTTGTGCAGCCACTTAACAGCCAACAGGGTGGGCTTGCAACATTCACTGACGCGACATTTACTGTTTACGACGATTCTGTTGTGCACGACCCTGTACCAAGAAACGCGCAGGACGAACACCACCCGCAACATTCAAACCAAGCCTTGAGTGAATTGGACGGTAACACGAGGAATACATCGTTCTCGGAAGATCATCGGTCTGGATTAGAACCTGAACCGAGTCGGGGAAACCTTCCGCAGGGCCCTCGGGAGAAACAAGTAGATTTTGAAGGAGGAGGACATACTGCCCAATCCACACCACAACTATCAGCCGCGTCTACGAGCATGGATTCCGACCAGCCTCCGCGATTGTCGGCCCGTGAGAGGCTCAGATTAGTTCGAGAACGTGAATTTGCTGCCCTTGATAGCCTCCCGAGTTTGAGGGAAATGAGCCAGGCTCGTGCTAATTCGGAGAACGCTGACACAACTTCTGCCTCTGCGGCAGAACCACAGGCAGAACAACAGGCAGAAGTCCACGAACCACAAGTCATCCAAGCCCCCGCTTCGCGGGATATCAGTCCTCTGACCCCAGTAAACCTACCACCTCAGTCTTTCTTAGTCCCGCCATTGGAGCCAGCCACAAAAGAGACGTCTCCCGATGAGCATCCGTTATCGGTTCCTGAGGTTACTGAAGCACCTACTGAGCAAGAAAGAGAGGTTGAGCCAGTGTTAGAGGAGGACGGCCATATTCACGACCATATTGAACCGGGTTATAGTACCCACGAGGAAGAGCAACCAGCAACCCTAGATCCATCAGCTTTGACGTTGTCTATTGAGCATGATATGGACGTTGGCCCGCCGATGCCAGTACACGATGACCTCCACACTGACTTGCAAATACCGGATGAGTTTGCTCTGCCACATGAAGAAGAAGAAGAAGAAAATGCGCCTCACGACTATCCGAGGAGCCTTCTCCCATACGTACCTACGGGACCTAATGAGTATCTTGTTACACTTCCATTTTATAACAGCTGCCGCCCTGTATATAATGATGTCCTTCGCGACAACGAGAAACTAATCCGGGAGTACAACGCCTCGTTTCGTGTTTATCCCCACCGAATACCACATCCCGCAGTACTATCGAAAATCAACGAGATGTTCTCTACGCTTTTCGACATCTGCGATCTACCACCTTTCATGGAAACTACGACAACTATGACGCCTGCAGAGATAACGAAACACGTCGTAAATACAAATGCGAAATTTGCATTTGTGGCCGAGCTGCTTGTTTACCTAGCCGATGAGAATTCGGACAAGAAGATTCTCATCTTGTCCCGCCCAGGAAAGGTCATGGATTTCCTTGGTAACCTTGTAGAAACAAGAGGTTACCGTTATATCCGATCTGGCTTAGAGATCGTCGGCCCTTCGAGTGCCGAGCACAGCCTGACCGTTGCCGTTTCATCCACTCTTGACAATTCATCTTCAATACCTGAGGATATCGACGTGGTTATAGCGTTTGACCACACATATCGTCCTGAAGTGCTTCCACGAAGGGTCCGGGAACATGCTATGTTGATGGTGCTAACGAATATATGTTCCATTCAACATCTGAACATGCGCATCTCGGAGAATATAGAACCGCTAGAACGAAAGAACGTTCTTGTACTCGCGCTGGTTAGAGCGATGCGGTACGTAGAGGATGTCGACGATTCTCTAATAGTCAGATTCAATTTGGCGGCTGAGACTTTTTGTAAATGCATACAAGATCCAGACGACGACGATTTCTACTGGGAGCCTTATGAGGTGCCAGAGGATGTGTTTGAGGATCTGCATGTTGCTAGTACCCAATCGCAAACGTCACAGTCTGGTTTAGAAGCTCCGGGACATGACCAACTTCCCGGTAGTCGGAAGAGGTCTCACGAGGTAAGCGAACCTAGCGCAGTCTAGCTTGGTCGCAAATACTAATCCATTTAATAGGGAGAAGATGATGACGATATTTCCTCTAAGCGCCCGAGGGTATCACAACCTACAGTGGTCACTCACGTGAGTCATATTAGCGACTCGCTGAAGGGTCTTATAGGAGATGACCCGGTGGATGAGCCGTCAAAGGCAACACTCTCAGTCTCAGTTGGCAAATTAGAGAAGCTTTCAGCTAAGGTAAAGTTTTATTATATTAATGAATATTCTCATGGGTTTCATGCTAATTCGGAGCAGGTCACAAGCCTCGAAACCAAGCTACGAGAGAGCCGAGAGCGAGAAAAGGTTTTCCGCCGGCTTAGCGATCGATCCAAGAAAGAGGTCGACGATTATGCATCCACCGTAAATTTGATACAGGAGAAGTATATGGAAGCACTAAAGGACCGTGGGACCTATGAAGACCAGTACTACAAGGCTAAGGAGGAAGCTCTAGCAGCCAGTGCAAGTCTCGAATCTAGAAGAAGAGAACACGACGAGCTAAAGGAAAAGTTTGCAGAGCAGCAAAAACGGTTGTCGGAAGCGCATGAGTCGCTTCTCGAATCTGCAAACCCGGAGGTCGTCAAGATAGCACGACTGGAAAAGGAGCTCGAAGAATCTAACTCCAAAGCGCAGACTTTTGAGAAAAAGGCTGCATTGGCTAACAATGAGTTGGAATACGCCAAGAACGCCTACCAGGACGCTTCTCAAAGAGCTGCTGAGCTTCAGACGGAGAACCGCGCGCTCGAACGGCGAGTCGAAGAGCTCAGTCGCAAGGCCGACGAAAACACGGTTAGGGTGAACCAGATCCACGCGGAGAGCGAGAGCAGGGAGCTTCTGCGGATGCTCAACGAGCAGAAGGTCATCGTCCGCGACCGGGACATGGAGCTCAACCGGCTCCGGGACGAGCTACGCCTGCTGAGGGAGAACCGAAGGGGCACGAGACAGAGTAGTGTTCCTCGCAGTCCGCGGTTGAGCGCTTTCGGCGTGAACAGCCCCCGCAACGGCGGCCGCGCTAAGGGCAGCTCCAGCAGTCGCGGTACGAGCCCCGCTCCGGCGACGGGGATCTTCGAGGCGGGAGCGGGAGCGGGTACGCCGGTGCATAATAATCGGGCCTCGCATCTACGAGAATCCAGGTTCTGATTAAGGGGGGTTAGGGCGAAAGGGTTAAAAAGGAGGGGAAGGGGGGTTGCGTTTGCATTTTCGTTTGCAGCAGAAAGTAACGAATAGGTTCTTCCGTACGGAGTAATATCAATCAAGCAATCAATCAATCAATCAACGCCTTTTTGTTATTATTCATATCGCTTATACCGGTGCATTGCGAATTTCATCACGATTGGTTCCTTTTACGATACCAAATACCTACCTAGGTACCTATCCGTTACCGCAGTGGAATGAGCAAAAAGGGGTAAGGGGAGTTCGTTCTCAACTCCGTTCTCTCTCCTACATACTCTCTCTAGATGTTCGATCCTGCGCGCGATAAATAGGGGCCATTGTTAATACTATTGCTTGCTTGTTATTATTGCTACTATTGCTATAGATGCTACTAATTTGTATGATGACGAACAACAGAAGGGGGGGGAGGGGGTAGATAGGAAGAAGAAGAAGAAAAGGGGGAGATGGAGTAAAGGAAATAATGCATGTACCTTAGGTATATTTTGCAGAGAACACGCAGTGAATTCGATGTTGTTTACGTTGCGTCGCCTGCCATTGATGAGAACTCATCCCCAGGTAGCTCGCGACTTTTTGATTGTATAAACCGAATTCGTAAAAAGACACTTTCATAAATCCACTGCGTTAAAGATAGCCAATAGGACCGACTATCCATCCTATCCCTATCTTTCTTTACTCACCGTTCTCGTCCCATGGATTTTCCACTTTTGCGCTCGACTCGCATATCTCTGCCTCTTCTCCGTTCTCCTCGTCTTCCCCCCCCCCCCCCCCCCCCCTTCCCCCCTCCTTTTAGCTCTCTTCCCCCACAAACCAACCAAAACGCAAGGTACCTAAGGTAGACGCAAAGACTTACCCGTTTTACTTTTATATCTTACGATTGAAGCCTCCTGTGGTGTGACCAAACCAAACCAAACCGAACCGAACCGCTCCGCTCCGCTCACATCAGCGCCGTCCGGTTCGCACGCATCGCATCGCATAGCAATACTTTCTTTTTCCCCTCCGCGGAAGTTTCAACACTGGTGGTGTGCAGCTTAAGAGGGTGGAAATCACGGAATACTAAGCACAGTCGGTGATAGGGGCAGACAGATATGGCTATAGGTGGACAGATATCACGAGTAGCAAGCCTCACGCCTCTATAATTTCTGACACTGTCGCCAATGAACCAAAAGCTCACGGGAATACAAATGCAATCACCCTCTGCAATACTTCGTCTTTTCTCCTAACTACTTTTCTTCTTATCTTAGCCCCGAGAGAGACAAGGGGGACTTTTTTTTTTTTTCTCGGTATCTTAATTTCGCTCGTTGCCGATGGTTTTGGAGGAGCAGTATAGTAGTGTTTGTTGTAAGTAGTAAGTGGTAAAAAGGTAGTAAAGTAAGTAGTAGTAGTAGTAGTAGTAGTAGACATATACACATGCAGGCGAGGGAAAAAACAAACCAGATCCGAGGACACGAAATGGTGATTTTTTCTCATGCTGGACCAGTTCTCTCTCTTGTTTCTCTCCTCACCTCACCTCTCATCTCATCTTCACTTCGTCCTCTCGCTTTCCTCCAAGCTTAGCTTTCCCTGCTATACACCGATGCATCTTTCCTTTTTTATGTCCTTTTAATTTTTCTATATGCTGCTGTCCAGTCTCGCCCTTGCCGTTTCCTACTGGTGAAAGTGAGGGGGGTTGGGTTCGTAGCGAGATCAGAAAGGTCATGTCACCTCTATTTGGACTCCTCGGGGTACAGGTCCTCCTTTAGGACGACGCCGAGTTCTTCGCGCAGGGGCTTCAGCTCGTCGAGGTACTGTTGGTACTGGTCCTTGTTCTCGACCTTGGCCTTGATGCCCTCGAAGATACGCACGGCGGTGGGGAAGTCGTTAACTCTTCGGGCGGCGCGGAGAGCGGCCTCGACGACGGAGGGGGAGGGGACGAGATCGTAGGCGAAGGCGTTGTTCAGGTTGCGCTGTTGGTAATATTTATGTTAGTTTAATCAGGGTTTCCCCATAGTTTTGGTCTCAAATCGATGTTTGTGATATGCTGCATATGCTGACGTCGTGATGGGAGGGTTCATCAAGCCAAAAAAGGTGTGGGGTTGATGTTAGTGGGTCAACCCAAAGCTGAGAGGTGCCCGAGAGTAAAAGTGTCCGAGGTAAAGATGAAAGTTGGATGGGAGAACGGAAAGAAAAGCTGTATGACTCGAAAATCGACGAACCTGGAGCTCGAAAACATCCTGCACCTTCTCGAATTCACCTTCGTATCTATTCGGAGGAAGCTTGGGTTAGCAATTGTGGTCTTCATCTGTTCTGAATTTGATGTCTAATCAAGTCGCTTAATGACCAATTGAGCGATATTCAAGCTCCCACAACCCCATCTCCATAACCAATTGAACGTCATAGATGCTTTACCATATCGCCAATTAACCTCGATTGGTTTTTGAGATAGAGCTTGCTTCAATAGATTTTTCTTTCTTTCCTTTTTCTTTTTCTATATCATGTAGACTAAATCGGATTGGCCCGAGAGACTGCGATCCAATAAAAAAGAATGAGGTCCTTACCTAGCGGTAAATTCCTCAAAAGTCTCCTCGTGATGCGCAGCTGAGTTTCGGGACACGGTTGTGCTGAAGTTGAGGCTCGAGCCGGCAATCAAACCCGGGACGAAGGACGCGGTAGCCCGGGTGGGAGCGACGGGTCGGTTTGCGCGGAAGAAAGACCTGGAGGTACCCCGCGAGGCGATTCGGAGAAGCGACATCGAAGACATATTTTTGTGGTATGAGATGACCCCGGGTAGGAAAGAAAAAAAAAAGAGAAGAAAAAAAAAATTGAGTGGAGATTGGATGCGGCTAGGTTCAAGTGCGACGACGGAGAGGAAATAAATTAATAGAGGTGCGTTGTGTGTCGAGGTGGTTTGTGTAATATTTTTTTTTGGTTGGTTTAAACAGAAAAATGAAAATAAGAGGAGATTGGGTTGCAAGATGGGATAACGCAGGTTTGCGGTTGTGCGATTTGATTTGGTGGCCGCTTCTCGATTCGAGTTCCAATCTTAACTACAAACAAATTCTTACATCGAATGATGGGGGAGAAATGGAAGCCCGGCTCACAAAAAGATGGGGTTTGATTGGCTAGTCGGTCAATCGGGGTGTGGGGCTGGAGGGGAACATAGGAAAGCTCAGGGAACAGTAGAAGCCTGTTACGGGCACAGCATTTGCCAGTGAGCTCACTTTTACAACTAAACTGGCTTAGTTAGCTGCCAACTTAGGTATGATTAGCCCGAGAGCCGGGGAGCTCCTCGCGATTGCCATACCTGTAAACCTTTTAACACTTTAAAGTTTGAACAGATAACGGCTTTTATTAAAGTCGTAGGGCGGATCGGCCCAAGGCAGCGCAGCGGCAGCAGCAGCAGCGGTAGGAGCAAATTATGTAAATTCCCTATGTTGTTGGGTTTCAACGTCATTACGTTCCCGTTGGTACGTTCCCGTTGGTCACATATCAATATTGTACTACAGTAAGTAAATGCTATCTCTCTGCCCTATGGTATTATCATTTACCTGCCTAACCTTGGGTAGTTTCAGGACCCTAAGAATTAATATAGTTACTAGTTCTTAGTTTAATGGGATTCTAAATCCCATTATCGCGGTTTACCTAGGTAATATCAGCATTGACGAAACCCATGCTCCCAGATAACGGTATTCGATTTCCCCCGAGGCGCGAACCACTTACAGAGTAACACTCATTACATTATAACAAGCTTGATTGGCTCAGATGATAAAAGACTTTCCCCAATTACATGTCATCTCTATAGCTAGTTGCTACATATATTTTTGAGAGAATCCTATAAGCAGTTCATCATGGCTTTATTTTATCATGTGTCATCGAATAAAGTTGCTATTGTTAAGACAGTAGGTTGAATGTCTTGATTAGTATGTCGTCATCTAACCAAGAGTTACCTTTACCCAGGTCTTCATATGTACCTAAGGTACCTATCTTAGTACATGCATGACATGCTCTCCACTCAAATGAATAGGTACCTAAGGTATAACAAACACTTTTTGCTGCAGAACATTTCCCAAATTTAAGTGCTTGCCATATAATTCCAATGAACTTCTATCGTGCGTATCAACCATGTGTTTACCTAATGCAAAAAGCCTCCACATTATACATACTTGATGCAAAGGCTAGGCAGGCTGCTTGCTGACAAAATATGACGTTACTTTGCTTAGGGGATAATATATCAGTAAGATATATCCTCCGGATGGACCGGATTGAGTCAATACTTCGAATAATAATATAGAAAATTTACTGGACGCATTGTCTCGATTAAACAATGAGTACCTAAACTCAATTAGATTCGAGAGGTTCAGTTTCAAGTCTCAAGTTCGAAAATAGTCTTAATAGCCACTTATTTAGCCACTTATTCAGCCACACCCGAAGCCTCCCGAGCATTGCTATCATCAAAGATGTGTACAACAATACCTTTCTATATACGCCGTATTATTAGTCCCCCACGCTAAAATGCATACTAACCATAAGCCCCTTATGCCAGCAGTCTTGTCCGTTGCATCGCTCATTATTTTGTTGACATTATGGAGTCAAGCCCGTTTTTCGCAACTTGCACCGGAATACCGTATACGTGTCTACAAATAGTCCTCATAACGGAAGAAGAGTACCCATATTTTGAAATTGGCCGAGGTCGAATTGGTAAACTCGATTCGAGTATCTTACCGATCTTATACACCGCAAATGAAGTGCAATTGTGTATTACCTAGTACCTAAGGTACCGAAAGTCGTACCGATACAGAACTTTAAATGTTCACCTGAAACTCGAGAGCGATCAACTGATTGGAGACCGTAGCTCATGTACCAGAAAGATTTCCATGAACCTTTCATGTCAGTTTCTGGGCCTCAACTTCTTCTATGCACGGCAAACCCAGACACGATAGGTAGTAATGAGAAAGAAGAATAGCATTGACAATGGAAATTGACAGCTCTCGTCCATGTACAAGGTAGGTTTCATTTCAACAAAAGCATTAGGCATATTAAGCATATGCAGGTACAAACATTCCGGAGACCTGTCATGGTAGAATGTCAAAGTACCTGTCATGTAGTTGATTAAACTTTATGGGCGTGTGATCCGCGGTAATAGGCGGTAACTCGCGGAGATTTTGCTGCGTTTAAAATGCACGTGTCAGGAATAGGTACTTGCACAGTACAGTTACCAGCCTTATTCAAAAGACGGTCTCCGAGGGTCCCGCCAATTCCGATCGGTACATCCATATGGAACCGGTCTAATCACTCAATTAACCAATCAGAATTCAATTATGTCGCGTCCCCTATTGCTGGCGTGGAGTTTTAATGAGGAACCGAAATCCCGTCTTTCTCAACTTTTTTTTTTTTTTTTTCTATATTCACGACTTCTCCCAATCGTGGACTTTTCTTACAAGTCCCAATCTCCTCTTTTTCCTTTTTACCTCTTCTTCTTCTTATTCTTCTTCTCTTCGTACCCCAGCCGGCGAGTCCATCGTAGGTTTGTAATAGCTTCAAGTCACTCCTTCAAACAAGCAGTCTCATACCGCTCGAGCTGCTTGTCGCGAATAGCCTTGCTAGTTCTTATTCTCCTCAAACGTCGAGCGCAAATAAATGCACTACGCGCCTTCGAGTACATACAATTGACACGCGTCTAATATACACTATTCTACACCATGGCTTCCCCGGCCCCTGCCGCTATCTGGGAGGCTCTTCCCGTCCCGACCGTCGATCGACCTTTTGGTATACAATTATGGCCTTACTTCAGCAAAGCTTTCGAAGTAGTTGCCGGCTATCCTGCCGATGACTTTCGGTTCGTGGCCGGCGAGACGCCAATGTCTACCCTAAAGGAGACATTGACCTTTATTGTCATATACTACCTAATCATCTTCGGTGGTCGCGAGTTTATGCGCAACAGGGAGCCCTTAAAACTGAAGGCTATCTTTTTGGTCCACAACTTTTACCTTACCGCTATTAGCGGAATACTTCTGGCGCTGTTCATCGAGCAATTGCTACCAACAGTTGCTCGCCGTGGGCTTTTCTTTGCGATCTGCGATAAAGACGGTGGTTGGACGCAGCCTCTTGTCGTTCTGTACTATGTAAGTTTTCGTTTGACCGTCCCCGTTAGTAGGAAGGTAAAATGCTAACCCGAGTTAGCTGAACTACCTCACCAAGTACCTGGAACTTCTGGACACCGTCTTCCTTTTCCTAAAGAAGAAGCCCCTGAGTAAGCATAAATCCTCAACCGATTTGGAGGATTGGCATTTCTAACGCATAAAACAGCCTTCCTACACTGCTACCACCACGGCGCTACTGCATTCCTCTGCTACACTCAGCTCCTCGGTTCCACCTCCGTTTCGTGGGTTGTTATTACCTTGAACCTGACTGTCCACGTCGTTATGTACTGGTACTACTTCCAGAGTGCTCGCGGAATCCGTATCTGGTGGAAGGAATGGATCACCCGTCTGCAGATTATCCAATTCATTATTGATCTCGGTATGCGAATAGCCTTTAGGTGTGATAGCTTCCGGGAGGAGCGTAATACTAATTCGTATGCAGGATTCGTCTACTTCGCTTCGTACACATACTTCACGTCTACTTACTTCCCGAGCTTGCCGAGCGCAGGCAAGTGTGCCGGAGAGGAGTTTGCCGCCTTCGCTGGTATTGGCACTTTGACCTCTTACCTGGTTCTGTTCATCTCTTTCTACTTCGCTACGTACAAGAAGGACCACAAGGCGCCTAGCACTCGCAAGACCCTTCGCCGTATGTCCCAGGCTCCCCTTCCGGACCACCACACGGTTGCACATGCGGCGCAAATACCGCAAGCCAAGACCACGGGGGTTAAGACCAACGGAGTCACAACTCGATCCCGAAAGGCTTAAGCACGAGCTTGGTGTTAGAAGTCCGGATAGACGGCCCGTAGTTAAAGATATTTGGATCGCCATTTCAAGTTAGAAAGATTTTTGTATTCCAATAATTCACGATGGACTCGGGTGCTGGGGGTTGTTGTTACCTCTTTCTACTACGGCCGTAGGAGCATTGTATTAATGGCTTGGTCATTGACGACGATATATTTACAAAAGAGGCTACGATGGGAATTACTGGATGGGGGGAGAGGGAGAAGGGAGATGAATAGTAATATGGTTGTATAACTATAGGAGTTTTCGTTAAAATTTGGAGTTTACGGACGGTCGGGTGATGACAACAAAAAAAAAAGCATCTGAGGATTTTTTTGGGGAGGGGAACAGCATGGCATGGAAGGACGTCGGCTGCTGCCATGTCCAACAACCTCAACCTCAACCTCAGCCTCAACATTTTTGTAACCCTTTCGTATCGCATAAATCCGGGTCGTCGGCGCTTACAAAGTCGAATAAAGAGAAAACGAGAACAACAATATGCATAATAGCAGTAATACGATTGATAATACAGACTAAAGTCACTACGAGTTATGGGTTTTGTTTGCTGTGAGAATGATGACCAGGTTTCTACGGAGAGAATACAGCTATAGGTGAGGAGGGCTTTGTCGCTTGGTGAATAGGCTAATATATGCGCTAGGGATTTTGGGTAGGTATGGAAAGAGGACGGAGTCAAGTCACAATACTTATGCTGATTCGACAGGAGGAAAGTTCGTACCAAGTCGTCGGCTCGAGTTGAATACCTCTTAGCAACTCAGATAGTCAACTTGGACTGGAGAAATATCAACGTATACGAGTCTTCGAAACCTCTACTATAGTGCCTACAGTGTTACCACCACCAACCCAATTGCAATGCCTAATGTGAATGGTATGGCTCGATACGTGACGTCGATTCAACTCCGGCGCATCCCGTCACATACAGGCTCGTGGAATCTAGACAACTATTTAAAGCCACTTATACCTAACCGTTTCCGTATCCAGCCAACTACCTAGCCAGCCATGTCTTTGCCTCCTCCGACCGGAGATTGGGATACCCAGGTGGCTGGACGCCTATGTAAGTACAGTACTACCTCAGTCCTCCCCCCTTTCCATCCATATAGGTATTTATTTCATTGATGTTTTACAAGTTAACCTACCTAACGTACCGCATTACGTCAGCGTCTTGCGGAGGGTTAGCAGTAGCTGTATATATTAGGTTAGGTGTACTACTGTATGTCCTCGAGCGCGACAAGGCAGGAAGGCAGATACAGCGAGATGGGTAGTATATGAGCTTTTAAATTTCGATTGGTCGGATCTCTTGTATGTGTTGAACCTGATACTGTTCTTAAGAGGACATGCTCTAGCAGGTATCTAACTCAGGGCTTTTTGAACGGTTAGGTAGTTTGTTGACTTACATAAGTGAGACATCTACTGTACTATGTAGCCTTCTCGCACTTGGGGACACAGGTATATGTATTGCATGTGTTCACTATCACCAAGTATAAGCCGCTCCCAAACATCAGCGGAAGTCGTGAAGCCTACTGAGGTAGGACCTTACTCTCACCTCACCTCTACTCATCATATACCTAGCATTTTCACCGCACAAGCCGATGTGCTGCATAAAGCTCCTCTGTCACCATGGCATCGCCTTATAGTACGCTGGAGGTCCGTGGAGCCGCGAACTATGGGCCATACGACTACGGTAACATGGATAACCAAGTCCTTGCTCATAACGATAGCATAAACCCCCAAGCGGCCCCTTTCGAAACCGAAGGGGCTGGTAGTTACTTCCCTGAAGTTGCTAACCACCGTAAGAACGAACAGCCTGGCACTGTTACTTCTACGCCGGCTAATATTTGCGGTCTACCGAAACGTACGTTCTATATTGTTCTTGTCGTCGGACTAGTAGTGGTAATTGGCGCTGTTGTTGGGGGAGTTGTGGGCGGTTTAACAAGCAAAGACGATTCTACGACTAAAACGCCAGATGAGTCGCAGTCAAACGGCGATTCGCGCCCCGTCTCCAGCAGTGTTCCAAGCAGTGTTCCAGAGACAGGCAATGTCAATGTACTGGGCACATCGAAATTGGCAGCGTCGAATATGACGGGGTCTGACGGTAACACGTATCGGACGGTCTTCTTTCAGGATACGTATAACGCTATCATCGCACGGAGATGGGATTCGCGGAGTAAGGCCTGGGAAACGAGTAACGTCACGCGAATCATGGAAGACCAAACGACGCCTTTGGATCCAATAGCCGGTACGCCCTTGGCAAGCATATCGTGTGATTATAACAGCAAAGATCAAGTCCACGTGTGGTTCATAACTCCCGCCAACTATATCAGCACGGTCCTGCTACCACATGCCAAGGCGTCGCCGAACGGCTGGGAATATGATGTAAACGGTAGCGGTATGATAGAAACGTACCCGGGCTCCCAATTGGCTGCATCGTGGCAGCGTTGCCGGTCTGATAATTGCCCAAACGGATGGGGGAACTGGGCCGTGGCTTATCAATCGCCTGGGCGCGCCATTAAAGTCGGCAACTCGACTGACTGGCAGAGCCCAACTGAGGCAGTCCGAGCGAGTTCCGTCGCGGACAATTCCAGCTTGGGAATAATACCCCAGGTGCACCACAAATCGGGGGCTTCTCACTTGACTCTCGTGTCGGAGTCGCTTCGTTCGGGGGAATCTGGCCTTATGCAGCAAAATGTATACATGGGCGCTTGGTATATTGGTAAGTTTTTCCTAACCAGTGTTTTTAGGTGTTGAGGGTATATATATAGCCTGGGCTAGTCGGAAGGCCTACCTTGCAGTTACTAACGAAACAAACAAGGCTCCAACTTAATCGGCAATATACCAACGCCCCAACCCAAACTCCAGTTCGCTATCACGCTCCTGGACGACTTCAACAAACCGATGTTTCTTGTCTTGCTCCCCAATGGCACGGTATCGGGCAAGTTGGTGGCCGGAACGTACTCCACTTCGATACCAAGCTTCAACTTCAACGGGGGCCCGTTACCGTCGCCGAACTTCACTGCTATCGCGGCGACGGAGGAGGCTATGCTCTACGGCATATCGAACGATGAGGTCTTGCAGTACGAGCTGGACCCCGCCGACCCGTTCAGTCTTAAATACGTCGGTAGGGTATATCCGTGAGTTCTCGTTGTTGTCTGGGTTACTGGAGGATGGCTGCTGGTCGTTTATTATATTATAATTATACCTTTTTGCATATCAAGGCTGGATAGAATGCACGGCGCTAACGGGATCTCTCTGGATTTCTTTTCCCCAATTAATCAATATTTTCAATCATAGAAAACTGCCTATCTTAGGTACCTATCCAGGGTCATAGTCGGTTGATGGAGGAGAAAGGTCCTCTTAGGCAGTTTCGAGTCTTCTCATGATATCGAGTTTCTTTCAGGTTAACCGACTTGAACTTGGAGAAACTAGGAAACCTGTTTTGATTATAGAGATAACTAGTGAGCTGGCTCATGAGAGGGAAGGCACTTGTATAGCGTAGTTGGCGATGGGTATCTGGTACTCGTTATTGCGACAAATGTAAGAGTTATCTTAATTGACTTAAGCAAGGCATTTATAGGCAACTCTCGCAGGATGCATCAACTAAGAATGGGCGGGACAAGCTTAGAAATAAGTAGTCAGGATTAAAAAAGCAATGCCAAGGAATTATAATTGTCGGGTGCTAATATAGAAAGTTACCTCGCAATATTTTGAACCATGCTATTCTCCTAGCACCTCTTAGGTATGATTGATTGCTATTGTATACCTTAGGTACCTAAGGTACCTGGTAAATAGGGGAAAAGTGGCCTTATGATAGGGCAGTGTTAACTTCTAACCATTCGTGAACGCTAGCCACGAAGAACTTGCAGGTTAGAAAGCGAAGATCGCACTCCCGCGCCGCTGACTAGGCTGCTGCGCAGCACTTGATGGAAGGCGCAATACACAAGTGGGGATCATGCCGACTGGAGTCATACGGTCGCTATTGCTTCAATTGATAGATGTTTGAATATTTGATGTTTGCTACCAGGTACCTTAGTAGGTATAACGTGAAACGCACGGACTCAAGTATAAGTCAAAGTATCTCTCTCTCATTACGGGCAACTACCTCGTATACCTACATGCACCTACCTTTGTATAAGCTGTCGCATGCCAGGTGATCTCCTAACCGCTGGTTTCACTCAACCATTCAAAAAGACTTATCTCATCCTGTCTATGATTATCACTTCACATTCTCATTTCACATTCTCACACTCCAATATGGCTGGCGACAACAAAACTTCGGAAGGAGCTTGGATAGAGGATGAAGAAGGCGGCGCATTATTCCCCGAGCCAGAAGGGAGTCCCCTCTTCGAGGGCCCCGACGTCATGGCTCCGTGGGAAATCGCGGAAATGGAAAGCGCGAAGAAAGCAAATGCCATTGTGCAGGACGATACGCTTGACGAGCCGGCGAAAATAGATGCCATTGCCGCAATACGGGGTTGGTTCCACGGCCCTACGGAGATTGTCTACGCTTTTCTAGCCGGCGGTATGGACGCCGCGGAGGCCGCCGCTAAGCTGGTTACACCCATAGATGAAATGTACACGTCTGCCGATCGAGGTAGGGCGTATTACTATTCAAGTGGAGACATAGGGTTTCCTCCCAATATCCCCAAGCCTCCGGAAGGCGAGTCCGACGATGAGTCCGACTTCAATAGCACAGAATGCCAGCTCTGGGAGCTCTGGTACGGGATCCTGCACGCGGCGAAGCGCATCCCCTGGGCCGACACCGCGCAGCACGAACGTCTGATATCCCTTGTGCGAGCGATCAAAGCGCGTCCCGATCCTCCACCTCCCTCCCCAATGACCAAGTCGCTCGAGGCGAGTTGGATTTGGAACGGTGGCAAGCTATGGAGTAACCTCAGCTTAATGGGTCCCAGCACGCGCGAGATGTGGAACGAGTGCTGCGGATGCGGCTCAGGGTGGACTGTGCCGGAGCAGCACGCATGGACGAACATAAACGCCTTCGTCGCCCGCCTGGTTTCTAGCGGGACGTCCACTGGGTTTGAGCTGTACGGCTCCTGGGCGCTTAGGGAGGCGCTCGAGGACCGGCTTAAGGACAAGGTATTACACGTCAATGCTCCGGCGGTAGTACAGGCGACGGTACATATTACGGTGGCCAGCGTGTGGCTCCGGATCGCGGGGCGGTATATGTGGAGTCTGCGGACGGAAGGGGGTGGTATCCCGCCGGATCTGAAGGTGGATCTAGGCTTACGGGAGAAGAAATTGCCTTGGTACGGCTATCACCGCGATGTAGGCGAGAAAAGGCATTGCATAGCGCGGTGGGATTTCTGGAAGAGGAGGTTTGAGCAGGAGAGGGAGAATATAGATTTACCCGAGGAGGTAAGGGAATTGGCGAGAGGGTCGGCAGAGATTATAAAGGGGTTCTTCGAGGAGTTATAAGGGATAACAATTTATATAGTCCTCGAGAACAAAAAAAACGCTCTTCCTCGTCTTGCGCAAAACATTATCGTAGACATACCAATTATAACCGCGACGAGCTACTCAGAAATCATTATTTCCTGGTCCCCCTCTGAAGAAGTTATCAGGACAAGGAAGCAAATGGGTGGCAGGCGAGTCGTATAAGCATGTTGCTGAATAAGTCGTACATACATATAAGGTAGTAATGTCGAGCTAGTTACTACGTAGTTGCTACTATAGCCAAGGACTGTTATAGGTCCGCTCGTACGCTGCCGGACCCGAAGGGTTGGGTGCCGCTAACAAGCTGTCATATTTTTATCTATCCACTATACTAAACAAATCATGAGAGAAGACTACCTACCTAAGCTAACAAGAAATGTCTATCTCTATATTTTTGTTGGTGTTGTTGTATCAAGTGAAACACCCAAGGCATATTATTAGGTACATGTTTACCTTAGGTACCTAACACAACCAGAGAAAGGTACCTAAAGAGGTAAATAAACCACGAAGAAGCTCGGTAAACTGACATGCAACTTCCTGCAACGAAATATACCACTTTGCCTACCTAAGGTTAGGTACCTAAGGTACCATCTGTTCAGGTAGCGTCGATCGTTACTATAAATGTTAAGCAATAGCAAAGACGCTACTTCCTGCCAAGCCAATGAGAGTATAGTTTATTTTTTTTTTCTTGCCTGAATCAAGAAACGAAACGAAATGCAATGTATTCCGTATGTACCTAATGTATGTAATGTCCAACCAAAACAATGCGGCCGAGTAACGAAGGCGTCACTTGTTAGATGAGATGTCTTAGCCTCTTGGGGCGAATCTACGAATCTACGAGTCTATTCCGCCCGTAGCGTCCACCCAGTCTCTTCGCTATTTACAAGCTTAATTTATTTTCGAACGTGAATCGGGCTCGGATGAGTACACCCTCCCGCTTCGAATGATTTCCGGTAATCATCTACTAGAGTAGTCTCACTCCGTCTTAATATATTTATGGACTAGCCTCCGCTGAAGCTTCAGATGCTATGTATAACGCAGCGCTAGATCTCGTTAGTTGCAGAGCCGCTTCTTGGCATACTCGTCCCCTTTAGGAATTAGTTCCGGTGAGATACCAAGGAACCTGTCAGTTTTTTTTTTTTCTTTTTTTTTTCCCTTGTTATGGTCGTCATTTTACGCTAACTTACTACAACCAAGACACGGGGATCTGGCCCGTCGCGAGATTTGTACTACCTACTGTTAGGTAGCTGTCAGCAGAGAGAAGGATTGCTTGAGGTTTCCACTCTATCGGGACACACAAAATAACCCTATGAGTTCCTAGGTATTGTATTGTACCACCGAGTGGTCTCAATGCTTTCTTTATACCTACCTAGGTAGGTTTCCATCTTTAAAGAAGCTCATGAGGTACCTAACCTAACCTGTCCCAACTAAGCCGGTCCGTTCAAGTCACGATGTCGCTTCTTGACTCGTTTCGACACCATTCTGTTGTCATGTAGGATGTTGGGCACTGCTATGTTAGCTCTTATCGCTTCGGGGGCTATACTTTATCATCTCTTGTTAGAGGAGGTGACGATAGATTTTTTTCAGCTCCCCACACTCGACTCCATGGTTCGCAAACGTGGAGGCTGGGGACTTGGAATAAGTCGTTTATCTCTCATATCAAGCCTCCCATCTCGGCTCGTCAGAATACCGCCGATTAGTTTACCATTCTTAGTGCAGCCAAACCGGCAGCCGGGCCTGTCGATCAGAATGCGTGAGCCGCTAGTCTCAGAATGCCACCATTGCAATTGGTTGGCTCTTCTCTCTCCCACATGTCTCGAACAGGTTTATTGTACTCGTATCTGCTGCAAGGGCTGCATTGGTCCGATCCATATCACAAATACCACCCCGTCATGATATCATCAAGCGAGATTTGGATGTATTACACAACATGCATTAGAAGAATTCGTGGCGTACAGAGCAGACGCGCTATTGGAAAAGTCGCCGATATGAGCTGTCAGCCCAACATGTAACATAATATAAACTGCCGTCCGTCCCGGTTGGGACCGATCAACAAGAGAATTGCGAGAATCTGGCAAGGTCATCTCTTCATTCTTCAAGAGTCATCACGTGCTATCTCTCACAATGGCGATCCGATCTCTTCTGCAGCTGTGCCTTCTGAGTCCTCTCGTCTCTGTGGCCACCGCGAAGCCTATCATAGGGAAGAGAGGCTCCTTTTCGGACACTCAGAAGCTCGCTGACCCGACCTACGGCCCAGTTCCTGGAGAGGACCCAGTCTTCAGCACCTACTATGGCGTCGAGGCACCTTTCCCTGGAAACCTGAGGGATGCTGTCTTGCCCACCAAGGCCGGCCCGCCCGGAGAAGATGATGTTGTCTGGCAGAACTTGCTCTCCGCCGAATGGGTCATCTTCGACTTCTACCAGCAAGCCGTCGAGGCCTTCAACGAGACGGCTTTCATTAAGGCTGGCATGCCCAACACTACATACAAGCGCGTCCAAGAAATTCGAAACAACGAAGCCGGCCATTTGCGCATCTTCCAGAACCAGATCTCCCCCACATCAGTTAAGCCTGGCGCGTGCGAGCACCAGTTCCCCTTCTACGATCCTATCTCATTTTTAGCTCTCGCAACGGTTCTCGAAATCTCCAGCATGGCTTTCTTGACAGGGTTGGTGCAGGATGCTAAGCTCTCTTCGTCGCAAGCCGCGATGCTTGCTATCGCTGAGACTGAAGCGCGCCACGAAGTATGGAGCTTGATCGAGATCTGGAAGACGAACCCCTTTGGTGGCCCGTCCGATACCGTTTTCCCCTATGCCAACCAGATTCTCGACACTACCAACGGCTTCATCGTGCCCGGTAGCTGCCCCGAGGAGAACCCCGTGTACCCGTCGCCGCGCCAGGGTCTGCCCGCCCTGAGCGCCGCCAAAAACACCACATCGCTGACGCCTGGCTCTAACATCCGTCTCAACTTCACCGACCCTACCAATCAGCCTCAGTTCGACAGCGACAAGCAGTACTACGCCGTCTTCTTCCACGGCATCGCGAACATCAGTGTCCCCATCGACACGTCGTGCTGGCCCCAGCAGGAAATCCGCGTCACCATCCCCGAGCAATTCGAGACCAAGGGCGTCATCGCTGCCGTCGTTGCTGACGCCCCCGGCGCTCCGACCAAGGAGAACGTCGTGGCTGGACCGGGAATCATCCTTGAGCAGCCGTCTGCACTTGCCACGAAGCTGCTGTAAAAAATGTTTGGAGAGAGGTACCTAGTTTGTATGAATATGAGTACGAGTACGAGTACGAGTATATAGTGTCACAAATTAGATTGTGGATTATTCCAACATATACGGGCGAATCGTTTAGATACAGTAACTGGGTTTAACTCTATACTTTTAGTAATGTCAATGTTTAATATTCAGGCATAAACTGCAGTATCTCACATAGTTAATCTGACTGACCATGGCATGGCATAACGTTGAATCACAGACGCAAACAAGTTATATATCCTTAAAAAATTAGGTACTATTCCGCAGGGCTTATTTTTACCTAATCTTCGCTGATCAGCTTAATAGTCGGATTAATACTTTCGTGTCAACCTCCATTCTCTCATACCGGTTCCCAGTGGCCAATCTCCGAAGTAGAACCCACGTTTTAGTCAATACCCCGACTCTTGATGTCTTCGAGGGCGCTCAAGAATCCGTGACCTCGCAGCCAGCACCTTGGCCTGCGAAGTTAGATGGTGTCAGCTCATGGAGACTTCGCGGACGGAGAGGAGAGGGGGTGAGGGGGGCCGAAGGGAGAAAGAGAGAAGGAAGTCGGGTCTTACCACACCAGATCATCCACAGCTGCTCGCACATCCTCCTGTCGGGCCCCGGCTTGTTCTCGCAGTTGTCCAGGGCGTTGTCGTCGTAGCATTTCTCGAAAGCCTGCTGCGCGGCGGCGCTGGGGCAGTGGACCTGGACGTCTTTGAACATTACGCCGAGGCCGGGGAGGGTGGAGGTGGAAGTGGCCGTTCCAGGTCCGGGTCTGGGTTCGAGACTGGGGTGAGTGGTGGCGTTGAAGGGGCTGGAGGTGATGGATAGGGGAAGAAGAAGGGATAGGAGAGGGGGATGGGGACGCATTTAGGGATTTACTTAGAGGGACGTTGGTGGCGGTGGCGGTTTAATTTAGCGATTTAGGAAAAAAGAAAAAAGAACATAGCAATAAAAATAGGAGATAGGCACCTAAGGTATATCAAGTCTGTGAGGAAGAGAGAGCAAGACTGAGGTATCGAATCGATGGGATATTATTTAGATAGGTTGGTTTTCCAAGGACTAGGTATTCGAAGGGAGACCGGGGGCATACATGTTTATGTAGATGATGGATAGGGCATCCCGCTTAACCTGTTTGACTTTGTTGTGCTTACCATCGCGATTACCACGGAAAGAGTTGGGCGTGATTCACTGTTTACTTGCGGGTATCACGAGGATGGTAAAATTGACAAACTCTAAATATTTGTCTGGCGAATAGTAGGTGGGCTCATGGCCTATGGGAAAGTAAGTTCGGCTGGGATTCTTCTACAATTTAGTTCGGTAACAGTAGTGGTTAGCTGAGTGATTGTAGGTAAAGAATGTATTGCGGTGACTTCTAATTACCGCCGTGGTTGACTGGCCAGAGTAGATTTGTGATAGCTACTAGTTACTAAGGCGCTACTTTTATATCCTAAATCAACTGGCCCTTGAAAGGTTTAGGTACGTCAAGACCTCACTTCTTACAGGCGAAAGCGTCCATGTTACAAGAAAATGTACCTCAGATTGCAGCTTATATATAGCCTTGTCCATCGATGTAAGTACGATCCAGGAGGATATCAAAGATATCGCACTAGAGCCACTTAGGTATTCTCCAAGGCTGTAACCATTAAATGCAATAGCATTGCTTCTAGTAATATACTAGAATACCCGTAGTGACACGAGCGTGCGGCTCTTATTCACTTGTCATACTTTGTGGCCACGATGCACATGAGGGAAGCGGTCAACTTAGTATTCTAGAAACATTACCCATTGGAAACTTTCCTCTTTAGAGAAGGGGGAGAAATAAATAAAGAATCCATGTATTTCTAGCTGGCTCGGAAGGTTGATAGTAGAGAACGTAGAATCTCACTTTGAGCGGATATTCGGGCGCGTTGTCGCCTTCAGAAAGCTATACAATGCCCCCTTTTACCGGCGCTCGTGACACGTATAAGCAGTCATGCTCCTACCACCCTTACACCAACAGACAACTAATACGATGAATAAACTAGTGTCATTGGTTTCCTCTATGATACTTGAAACTAAATGAAACAGAAAAAAAATTGACCCTGCGGTGTTGTCTTCAGTAGACGAAATTGTGAATTGACCGCACAGGGAGTTGAACCCTGGGGCCTAGTAATATTTCATAGTGATAACGCATAAGGATGATGCGCTAGAAGTAGAGAGAAGGGTTTTAGGTATGGAGGAGGAAATCAGCGCTGAGAGAGAGAAGTTCTTAGATGGGGCAGAGACAAGCAGCAACATCATTGTGAATATTTCGCTAGGCCGTACCAAGCCGGCCATTGTCCTGCTGTTAATTACTTCCTCTGATTGTTTGATTTATAAAGACCTTTTCTAGGGGCAAGTTGGAAATGTTGAGCATTGGACACATGGTGGCTTGGTAGAATGTTCTCGCTGTCGTGGGTGGTGTTGAACTCTATTAAGGGCAGGTGTTGGTGGTGGAATGCCAAAGCGTCAAGTGAAGATAGGAAAGATTCATTAGAAATGAAGAAGCAAGCAATGAGGCACGGGCTATCTTATTGTAAGTGGTATATTATAAAAGTTGCCATTCTAGGGCTTTCATAGGAAAACGAAGGCTAGATTGTTTAACGTAGAACATAGTGGAATAGTAATACTTAAAAGGCCAGTTCAATGAAGCTGGAATCCTATGATAATCGCTCTTAAAGATAACAAGGCTAGCAGTAAAGAATTCTAGAGGGCTTGGACAGAGAATCCAATAATAACAGGTTATCTGGTAAACCCATCGTAACGGCAACAGCACCGGCACCGGCTCCGGGATCCGGCGTGCCCGCAAACAACCTAATTAAGCGAGCCGTCCTTCCGGCCCGCTCCCGAATCGCGTGATCCCGATACACTCAAACAACGTCACCACCCAAGCCTAATCTACCTACCTACCCACATAATAGAGACCCAGCGAGAGCAACTAGATCGATCCTGTAATCTCGTCTCCGCAGCCACGTGCCCGATAAAAAAAAAAAAAAAAAAAAAAAAATCTTCCCAGCAGATCGTATTCCCATCACGGCGTGGATATCTGAAACGCGCAAGGGGGCCAAAGGCGAAACGACCAGCACAGGGCCTAGGGCTGGGATTTGCAGATACCTGCCATATCCACCATCATCTGTACGTTACCACGGGCAACGGAAACGTCGATATCACATACATACATAGTGTAGTGTATAACTAGTGGGCATCTTCTTCTCTTTCGTCGCCTCAAGTTTCGGATCGGACCTTTTGCGCCCGGCGTTCTGGGAGGATCCGTCACAGTCGCATCGCATCGCATCGCATCGCATCGTATCACATTACGTCGTTCTTTAAACATTTACTCGCAGCAAGATGTGGTGACGTGACGTAACCCAACGGATCGGGACGGGGATCGGATAGGGCGGACTCCCTTTTTTTTTTTTTTTGTTTTTTGTTCTTCGCTTCGCCGCATAAAGAACATACAACAGCTCTGATACCGGGATCCTCGCGGGGTGCGCGGCCGGGTGCAAATCAGATATCAGGTAGGTTAGGTTAGGTTGCCGTCTATGCGGCCGTCATCAAACCTACCTACATACATACATACATACATCGGATATCGGAACCAGGACGCGGCCTCTCCCTCGCTTCCTTAGCGCAGTTAGTTCCATCTAACGAATAGATGAAATCTCGTGTTGAAGACTCAAAGTAATCAGTCAATGGGGGCCGGACGTTACGAGTTAAGAGAGAGGGTAATCTAATAAGGTAGCTTAGCTTGGCTTAACCTGAGCCGTACACTACATTTACATTATCTGATGGGCATGCGCCCGCCATATCTAAGCGCCTCAGTCATCCGATGTTCCTTGTGCGAACCCACGGCCCCAAAGCAGCACTTAGACAGGTAGATAGATGGGCAGATATTATGTAGATAGAGAGGGCGGCAAGTTGGAACAGCAGTTGCGTTTCGATGGGCAGCACGGAAGAAACCCCTCTCACCCCTCTATTGCGACGTTTACTCTCGAGCTTTCGATCTTGACCCAGGCCTTTTACTGACCCGCGGAAGAGGGAAGAAAAAGGGGGGTTTGGTATATCGTCTATGTCGATATCCCCCCGGCAAGAATTAAGCTTCTGGGCTTCTGCTTGTTTGATATTCCTCGGGACCTGTTTCATCCAGGCGGGCCTAGCGGGGAAAAGGGAAAGGGCCCAACGCCACGCGCGCCGGGTCCAGTTGCTCGGGGCGTGATTTGCTTGCGTGCGTGCGTGCTTGCTTGCTTGAAGTTTAATGTAAATCCATACAGGGTTGGGTTGGGTTAGGTACATGATGCGTTTACATGGATAAACCTTAATTCTTTTTCTTTTCTTTTCCTTTTCCCATTAAGTAGATACTCTAATTCATTGATGAACAACCCCTGTCCCCGTCCCGTTATAGAGGGGTTTTCGACATCGGACGGTTTTCTCCCACCCTATTATCTATGCTATATTATACCGTGCCGTGTTATAATATAAGTGAGAACTACCAGATAATGATACTATACTGCATGCGATTGCGGCCATGCGTAATTGGTCCGGGTGTTATGTAAAGATCTTTAAAATCCGATTTTTTTTTTCTCTTTATGGGGCAAACCGAATGGTTGGTGGTCTGGCGGTTGGTTGCCCATCCGGCTTTTTAGTTTTAGGTATCTGTCAGGGTCTTGCATACCTAACATACACTGGCATCTGTGAATTATGCGATGTATTATCAAAGTCAGTGCTCACTGCGCATTGCGTGAGTTTGGGCAAACTACCTATACCAATGTACATAGGTTAGTAGTAGTAGTAGACCCCAATGCGATGGCTCTTCTTCATGCGGGTTGCTGCGGGCGCCTAAGCCAATTCTTGCAGTCGTGATTCGCTTGTACGAGATGGGGGCAACCGCTGCGCTGGAGTTGCATGATACATATAATGTATACGTGCGCTACATACAGGTTAGGTAACAAGACAACTTACGATATCTTAGGTACTTTATATGGGGGTTGTGGATTATGTGGGTGGTATATACCTAGGAGAATTCTAGGTATCCTTACCCCTTACTTTTTTTTTTCTCCTTAGTCTAGCTGTCGTATCATGTATGTACAGAGCACAGCATCATCAACAGCAACGGCGGCGGCGTATATCTCGTACTCGCAATGATGCTGTGCGACTTGAGAGAGTCTGTTTGCTGTCGGCAGCTTTAAGTATTGGTTAGTTAGTTCGCTGCGCCATCTGGCCGCTGCCCGGCCGGCTAACCGAGTAGTAAACTGCGAGCAAAATCTACAGAGATAGATAGATATATGCAGTTAGGTATTATATATAGGTAGGTAAGTCTGCATGGCGTCAACGGCCGTAATGGTTTTTATGTGTTAGGTAGGTAGTGATTGATACGCCTCGATATATCTAATAACGCACCGCATATACATACCCATACATATGTAATGTAGCTTGGGCCTCCTCTCACTGGCAGCAAAGTCGTGATGCTTGCAGTCGTCGAATCAGCGGCAGTTTAGTATTTTTTTTTTTCTTCGTCCATAGCCTCCCCACCTACTCCGCCATACCATTACCACGTACGGCGATACCAAATCAGCAGCTAACTGCAAGCGTTCAAAGGTGGGCAGCGCGGTGGCCAGTTCTGGATTGGCGGGATGGGGTTCACACAAGCAGTGAGATACCATTTTTTTTCTTCGTCTTTTCGAGACGCAGTTTTTCCCGTAACGAACTACTCGGTCACGACACTCCGAAGGTGACGCATCTTTGCCCATCGGGACGGTAATAAAGATTGTAACTGTCGCTTACCTTACACGGGATCTTAGGGTTTCCTTTAAAAGAGAGAGAGAGATACACATACAGGGAAAAATAAAGTTAGGTTGGGGTATTACACGGCATCTTGCAGCGCAGCTTGCATCTTTGGGGGTTTGGGTAGGTCAGCGTTGGTGATAGATATGACATGATGGTGACGGTGACGGATGGCTAAGCGGGCTGTGGTACATACATGCATTCTCCCCGTATCCGTTGGGTCCTACATACATACATCATTGGATTTATACTAAATAAAGCTCTTAATATGCACCGCTCTCGCGTCTTCTACTATGTAGGGGAGGTTGGGAAACTACTAAATAGTTCTATGAGAAAAGAAGGTTAGTTAGAACATGAGTTTGTATGTAGTAGTTAGAAAAAAAAAAGATGGCACGTAGGCTTGTGCAGGTCAGAAAGTTCTGAGTTGGCTGGGGGGTATGGTGTGGTGGAAGAGAATCGTGATTGGCCTAGAGGTACGCATATTTTCTTTAGTCTTGTTCCTTGCATGTGTAAAGCCTGTTCTTATACGTGTAAGTCTCGTTAGCCATAATGGTGCCAACTCCTTAGATCGCCCGCTATCGGCAGAAGAGAAGAGAAAAAAAAAATTATAAAAAAAAAAAAAAATCATCTGAGGGAGCCAAGACGGTTATGCGCCCTACGATATACCAGTCGCGATTGGAGATGCAGTAAGGCCGATTGTGAAACTTGGTGTAGTGGAAAAATCAAGATATGGCCGTGTCGTCAAAGTCTCGTTTCGCCAATCACAAGCTTAGGATGCTTGTTATACTGAAACATCTAACTATCGGGCTCAGCCCAACTTCAGACGAAACGAATTGAGAATTAGTACCTAGAATAATACCCCATGTTACAGATAAGGCATATCACTTTGGCACATCAAGGCCATTGAAGAAGAAAAAAGATCTTAGTAGTAGAATCAAGAAGAGATGTGACGTGGTATCATTCATCTAGGAGCTATTGTAAGCGCTGTGGTAGCGTCAATAGACTCATGCTAACCCTCTCAAGTAGCTTGTTGCTATCAATTTTCCTTCCCTCTCCCACCTTATACTGCGTGGCTCATGAACAAGTACGTATATGTATCCTAAGGTATCAAAATCAACATTCTCTTCCCATTAACCCCCCACCCCCCAAATGTCAAATTCAATGCACCTGGAAATCTGCGGTGATGATGATGCGCTTCCCAAAACCTAACTCCATCTTGTGTTTGTTCCTAGAACGCCTTCTGCTAGTATGCCCCTGATATTAATGAAATTAATGAGGAAATGTGTATGATGATAAAAGAGTGTAAGTTATTCACGGCCTGCTGAGCCGTAAGCTCCGCCGCCGATTCATATTGAGACCGCTTAATATGCCCCTCTTTAAATTGGTAGGGCTAGGACTGGGAGGCAACGACGACGGGGGTAGCTTAGTGAGCAATCGTGGGTTTGATTCCCTCCGGGCCGACATCATGATATCGTTGTACGTCACGGGGGTCTGAGGCCGTGCGGGATGAGCAGATAGTGGCTCAGATCTCCTAGCCTGCTGTTGCTCCTCGCCGGCTGTGCGTAACGTATTTAATGTGAGGTGAAGATCCGTAGTCGAGCTTGATATAGATCTCAAGCTGAGGATGCTATCTCTGGAGGCGGCGTCCTTGAGATTGGGACGGCTGCGCTTCCTAACCAAGTTCATCGACCTTTGAAGACGATGGAACGGGGTCTTGGCTCGAGGGCTAGAGTCAGTTGAAACTGGTTCCTTCAATGCCGGTTCGAGCTTGTAGTTGCTATTGGCGAAGGGGTCCTGGCTGAGGAACGAAGGACTCTCCCTAGGCATCTCCATGGAGGATGCGAAGCTAGTTTTCCGTAACGGGTGACTAGATGGGTTTTCAAACGAAGTTGTGCGGAGAGAAGGAGAGGACGATCTCGTTCGAGGTTTCCGTATAGGTGACACCGACCTTCGACAGCATGTTAGATCCACCACCAAAGGCTTTCCGACATATATCACCGACACGGCCCTAGCGGTGTCCTCCTGACTCCTGCGTCGCGCTGGGGACTTCTCAGATAGGTCGCTGTTAGATTCGTACTCATAGTCAGAGAAGTCGTCTGCGGACGAAGAAGCATCTTCTTCGGAGGAAAGGTAGGCATCGTGCGGGTCGGCGATCGGTTCGGTCGAGATGCGCTGCAGGGTGTTCAGAAGTCTCGTCGTCCTAAGTATACTCTTCTCCGGTAATTTAGGAGTCGCAATGGTAACCTCCCGAGCATCCAAAACCGTAGCCTCTTCGATAATGCATGCATCGTCCATATCGGTGAACACGTCGGTCAGGTCGTCCTCGCAGGTCGAATATGAGGCGAAGCTATTTCTCGACTGTTCGCGTGCCTCTTTAGATATCCTGGAAGCCACTGACTTCCGAGTATCGTCCAACCCATTCGAAGGGTATGACTGTTCTGCAGACATGATGGTAGTCATGTTTTTTGAGGTGTGGAATATTGGTTATGGGATATGGGTCCGCTGGCGGTGAAGCCCTTGGGCGTTATATAATATAGTATGAATATATATATAAGTGATTCGAAAGAGAGTAAAAGGTGGAACTGAACCTGTCGATCCGTAAAGAATGTAAGCTGAGGCCAGCTCTTCTTCTTAAAAGGCAGTTAAAGAAAGAGCCTCGTGGGGTTCAATATTTGGATGTGGACATGCGGATATTTCATATTGAAGGAAAACGACCTCAGTTGGGCAGTGGGCGGTATAGATATTCTTCTCTTCAACAGCGTTTTTTCGTGTGTAAGTGAAAGGGTGGGGGGAGAACGTCGCTACGTACCTTGCAGACAGGGGGTCCAGGGGACAAGAGGACAAGAGGACAAGGGGGTAGGGGGTAGGGGTGGCTTTCTGTTCCCCTGAACCTGGAAAGCTGGAACACTGGAACGCAAGTCTTAGCGGGTGTTGTAACTCAAGACTTCAGACCCTGGACAGGGTTGAGGGGGCCACGAATGGGTAGGTGCGTAACTAGGACTGGCTAGTCCATCCTTTTCTCATCAAGAAGAAACCGTCCGAAGTAAAAATGTGCAGAGGATGTAACTAATAGTACAGTAATATCGAGGAAATACGCAATGGGAAATCCTAAATAAGGACATGGAGAGGCTCGACTTGAGAAGAGAGTTTACTTGGCAGACTATCCCGGACTATCCTGGATCTCCAGATGTCCTCTTGATCTCAACAGGCCAAAAATGTGTTGTTTCAAAATTGTACATGGGAATTTAAGGTAGCGGCGTGTGCTTCGGATAAGGCATTGGGCGGTGGTAAAACACTTACATACGTGACTTGATGAGCACTGCAAATGCAGATGTAAATGTGAGTTGCACAAGTTCGACAATGTTGGGTCTCGTTTGTTTCGTACAGACGACGGGTAGGCAAGTTTATTATATCTTCGACGTAGAAGATATAAAATATAGTGAAACTGAATAAAAAGTAAAAAAAAAAAGTACGTAAAAATTATCTTGAAGCAAATCAAACAAATCAATGAAACCTACTGAACGTTAGCAAACTTAGGGGGAAGAACCGTTCATGAAATAATAATAATCGGAGGGCTGGTCCGAAAAGCAATTCGGATAACCGATGTCATAGCCACCGCACAGCACCCTTTCTTCAGAGTTCAAATAGTATCTTGTTGCTATTTTTTATTTTCCGTGAGTTTACCAACATTTTACTTTAGGTAGTTAAATGATATATGATTAGCTTCGCCCTCCCTTCAAGCCATGAGGCCATGATACCACAAAGTCATCCTATTTTCAGACGCCAAAGAGCCCTGGGAGATTTATGGCTTTTGCTCAATGTACTTACTACATACTATGCAAGGACCCGGATGAACATTCGAGATGACAACTTTCGAATAGTAGCAGAGCGGACATAAAAACTAACATTGCATTGTGGAGTCTGCCAACGGGATCTGTAAAAAATACTTCCCATTCGAGGACGTGATCGCCCAAGGGTCCAAACGTTAGGATTGGGGTTGGTCAGGCTGGTCAGGTTGTTCGAGGTAAAAATCTCCATCATTTCGTATCCACCAAGTAAAGTCGGTGATAGAAAGGATTGGGGCCTACGGGAGATCCGTTTATCGACAATCCTTCATGACGATAGACTTCGAAGCCCGTAAGCTGCGAAGTGATTGCCGATACCTATGTAATACTTAATACCTCATAGCAGACGAGGCTTATAAGTTAAAACACAGCTAGGCTGACTTATATTGTACTGAAAAGATGAACGGCATGGCACATGCGAATGGATACATTGGATCGAGACCCTTGAAGTTCAGTTGATCAACCGATTTCCAACGGAGGTTAGTATTTGCGACATTTTCGCATAGCACAAATTGGCGGTGCGCAAATCTTGTATTACATCGTGCGATGTTATTCAAAAATTTCAGGGCTTCCGATGCATTAGGTACAGTACTATGTAAAATAGTGGTGCGATTAGCGACTTGTTCAACTAAATAATTCAACCTAACTTGGTGTCGTTAGAACCCTCGAGACCCCTAGGCCCTAACTGACACTAGTCACTGCGGCCGGTTACGTGCGACGTGTTCTGCGTGTTCTGCGTGTTCTGCGTGTACTGCGCGTACAGCATGTCTAAGTCGCCTGTCATTACCTAGCTCGCCCGCCGGGGCCCGGAAGACCCGTTCTTTTATTATCCGTACCGCTCTCTCCTTACGTACCTGAGAATAGACACTTGCTTTGCCTTACTTTTACCTTACCTTAGGTAATAAAATAGCAATCCCGAGATAAATCAAGACTTTCAAGTAAAGAACGCCTCAATTCTACATACTAGTGCTGTCTGCGTAAACTCGACGGCGCACCCCAAAGGGGTGCTGCGCTTTAATTAAGGAAACGGGCAAGATTAGGGATTCGATCCGAAG
>MU284237.1:0-54407 GCA_022478815.1 Daldinia bambusicola
AATAATATAATTTTAATAAATTTAAAAAATATAATTAATTTAAATTATATAAAAAATATTTTATAATAAATTTAATTAAAATAATAAAATATTTACGTAATTATATATTATTAAATAATAATAATAATTTTAATTTAATAAATAATATTATAATATTATATTATAATTTAAATTTTTTTTATATATAAATAATATTAAAATAAATTTTAATATAAATTAATATATAAATATATTAATAATTAAATTAATATAAAAAAATAAAATATATTATATTATTATAATTTTTATATTATATAATTATAATTATTAAATTTATTATTTAAACTTAAAATACTTTTTTACTTTTTTCTTTTTCTTTTTTTCTAAAAAGAAAATTAATAATAAAATAATAATAAATTTGAAAAACCCCATCTTTATTTTTTATTTACCAAATACCATAAATAAAAAAGAAAAAGGCCAAATCATCGTCGCATTGCTCTACCGTATCCTCTGCCGTATCTCGTGGGACTCATTTCTAATCCGAAACATACCCAGGTACAATAGTTAGTTCCATAGTGTGTACCTAAGTGTCATGTAGGCAAAAAAAAGAAGAAGGGGAGCTCCAGAGGGCCAAAGCCACCCATGTCGTCACTCTGCGATATCGTAGTGTAGGTAGTAGTTTACCTTGCATGTGATTATCCGCTAACGAGCACACGACCAACTTCCCGACCCATGCCCAGATCTCCCCTAAACCCATAGCAAATATCGCGTTGGAGAAAAAAAAAAAAAAAACCCCATCCCACCTTTCAAAGTCCTGATGGATCCCGAATGACGCATTCTATATCGTGAGCAGTCATCATAGCCTCAAGATCATGCTCACCACCTCGAACCTCGTCATTACTACTATAAACTTGTTGTCTAGCGCGACCCGCCATATGTATCTAGGGAACTAGGCTCTCTGCTATTATGGTATACATAAGTTAGGTAATAAGCTAAGCATACATATGTAGTCTAGATGTCGTAGGTAGATCAGATCATAAGGTAGGTTAGGTAGACTATTCACGATTCCACATCTGAATAGGTACTATATGCTATCAGTAAGGTAGAAACGAGTTCACGCAAAATCTAAAAGTCTCAATGGTGACGGGTTGGCAATGCTATATTTTGGATATCATGAAACTCTTCTGTGCTGTTTAGCCATAAAAGCAAAAGCAATCCGCAACACGCCTTTCCAAGCTGCCGCTCTTCGGCCTTGCGCGGTGTAGGTATTCTAAGCTCGCGTATACCTTTCTCAAGCTAAGCAAATGTCGAATGGCAAAAGGAAAAAAAAAGAGAAGCCGCCCAGCCAAATCCCCCGTCTATATACACCGGGTTGGCATAAAGTTATTATGATAACTGAGATAAAACATAATGATCCGCCGCCCTGGAGATGTAATCTGTTCCGATGAAATCGACATAGAAATGCAAATCTTCCTTCCGCCTTTCCCTACAATGCTCGCTCGCTCGCTTCTGATCTGAGAAGAGCTTAATCCCCAAAAGAAAACCTCCACCGCGCAGTACCGTGCGCTATTTATTCCATCACCACCGTCAAAAAAGTAGGGAACGACATTTATCGTCGCCAACCCCAGAAACCGCCACCATTAGTAGCAGGTGTTGGTGTGGGCGCAGGAGTACTCTTAGCACCATTGCCTGCTTCTGAGACTGTAGCAGTGAACCGTCCAATCATTCCCATCGCAGTCGAAGCTGCTGTTGGGTTGGGAGCATCGCTTGGACCAAGCCCGTAAGCCTTTCGCAGACTTTCGAGCTTCTGCTTGTACTCGTCGGCTTCCTGACGAGCCACTGCTTCGGCTGTCTTAGCTTGTACCAGCTCTAGAACGAGTGCATCATGCTCGCCTGGTGGTGGCTCCGTTTGCGTCCTTACTAGCGACCCGGAACGCTGACCGAAGGCCGACTGCGTGTTGGGTGTTGACTTGCTACGTCCGAGCTTTAACTCCCGGAGACCACGGTTGGCCCCGTTATAGGTGGCGCTGTTAGCAGTCAGGTTACTCCCCGACGAGAACCACCCTCCAGATTCCGACCCGCCTGTCTCAGATGAAGCTCGCACACGCATAGTATGGACCTGTCTCTCAAGACGTTGCTTGTCCTGATGGAGATTTCGGACGTGGGCGTGACTCTCACGAAGCTGTTCTCGTAGGGTGTTCGCCTCCTGTCCAAGTTCGTCGATGCGCCGATTGAAGTCTATGGATTTAGACATCTCAATCTTGAGGTTTTCCTTGGCTCTGGCTAATTCCTCACGGAGTTGGCTCTTGGTCAGTACTGACGACTCAGATTGCTCGCGTTCTTCATCAACGCAAAAGCGACCCTCGACTGCCTCTAGGAGTACAGACAGACGATTCTGAGTCGCCGTCTCTCCTTCCTCATTTTCATCTTCTGCTTTGTCATTGGTATCTTGATTATCCTCTGTAGTTTTGGTTGCACCATTGTTGGCCTTGTCCTTCAATCCATCCAACAACGACCTTACGGCCTTTTTATCTTCATCTCTTTCTTCCCTTTCTTGTTGGAGCTGCGTGGCCAATAACGCATGGTTTCGTTGCAGTTCGCTGAGGGCGGTAAGCAGATCTTCGATTTGGGTGTGTAGGTTCCTGTCGGCGGCATTGCGGCTCGAATGCTGTTTCGCGACGACTGGTGTTGATTCGCGAATTGACGAGTCATCAGCATTGGAGGTGGAATCGCGAGAGATGGTCGTAGCGTCGGTGGATGTCGAACTAAGGACGCTAGAAGAGCTGGCTTCCATCGAATTCAATGTAGAAGCCAGGCTCTGTTTCGATGCACTTCGGCGCAACATACTTAAGGGTCTTAAAGGTGCGGCAAATCCGGGAGAAAGAGTTCCAGATTTCGGGGAGGAGATGCTGGTGGCCCATAAGCGGCCCAAAAATCGGGAAGCAGCTGTGGTAACATCGGCCGTTCGCGCGGCATTGGCACTGGCGATCTTTTCCTCGCGATACCCCTGTTCAAGTTGGGCTAATTTCTCTCTCGATACGACCCCAGATAAGCTAACGAAATCATCGACAAATTCGTCCGCATTGTAATGATAGCAGTCCCACAACCCCCGAGATAAAAGGAGCTGCATGACATCCTCCATCTCCGTACAGGCCAGGATGCGGCTCTTGTTCTTTCGCATAAGCGACAGAGCTACCCGCATGATCGTCTCCGAAGCACCTTCGGCAAATATGACATCGTAGATGCGAAACAACATTGGCAAGGGGCATGTCACTGCAAAAAAAGAGAGGAACCATTGTGAAACGTAGGCCGGATCGACCTGAAGCTCTTCAAGATGGTTCGATAATGTGGGTAAGTGTTGCTTGAGCAGCTCCCGGAATTGATAGATGCGGACATGTAGACCTGACAGGTCGGGCAAGAAGCACGACCGTAGGTCATAGTATTCCATTAGCCTAGTTTCAAAGATAGTGATCAGCTTAGTCTGCCCTCCAAAATAGATTTTCGAAATAAGGACTTACCGGACTAGGACGCAAAAGGCTTGGCTATCCGGCATGTGCATCAGCAAAGGACCAACTAGGAAAGCGAGTCCTTGGCAATATCCAATCTTTGTATCGTAGAGACTAAAACATTTGAGAACTCTTCCGAGCATTCGTTGACCGTCGCCGTCTGGGTCTCGGAACATATCCACGCCCGGAAAGCTTCTACCCAGATCCTTGCCGATAATGCCTTCATAAGGACTCGACTCGCCGCTGAGCCTATCAAACTCTTCCAGGAGAAAACTATCTCGAGCACCCGCCATACTCTGCCACACAACCCCTCGTAGAGGCGGCGGTACTCCCTTTCGGATCTTTTTGGATAACAGTGTAGGAAGACGGGCAGCGGTCTGCTGGTAGTCTTTGACGAGAGCCATATAGAATTCAAGATCGGTCATCGGCGGGGGAGGAAGGACAGAGTATCGTAGAGCCATCGGGGTTGGTGCATTTACCATATCCCTCATTTGTGCCATGGATGGTGGCCTAGGTCGGCGGATGGGAGGTTGTTCGACGACCTTGACTTTGACGCTTTTCGGATTCGTAGCAATTTTATTATTCTCTTGTTCGAGTCGTGCCAATAGCAATGCTGTAGACTAAAAATTGACAAGTATTATGTTAGCATTATTGTCGTCGTCGTCGTCGTAGATCTAGTCTTTATCTCAACCAGTTAAAGAAACTGGTTTTTCAACCTGGCGTAACTAGACAAGAGATTGGATTGCAGGGTGTAGGGTGTAAGGTGTAAGGTGTGCAGCATACATTATCGTCTTGGTCTTTGACTTCTTCATCTTCTGTCTTTTGTAATTGGTCCCAGTTGACCTCTTCCGTATCCGATTCGTCCATTGGATCGTCTTCGATTATCTTTTCCTCTTCCTGGGTAGTTATAGTTGTTGTAGCACCTGTAGTTTGGGTCTCCTTCGGTAGAGATTTGGGGCTAGTAGGCGATTTCAAATCTACTTCTTGGGCGTCTTCCATCCCTCCTTCCTCTACTTCCATAACAGGCGGCACGCTAGGCGTCGTTGCACTTGTAGGTGTACATTCGTGTCCCCAGATGCTCTTTCTAAAAGGTAAAGGGTTTAACGGAAGGTCCGTATTCACTGATAGAGAAGGAGGTTCCGACAATCGCACCGTCACCATCGAATCGTGTTCCGGCATCCTGCGTTCGACTTTCTCAACAGGCGATTTCAGTGAGTTCGTCTCTGCCGGGCTTGACGGCACATTCACTGAAGAAGTGTCATTTTTCTGCTGGATCTCTGAGTCCCCCTCCATCACGTAGGTTAACTCGGGTTTCGAAACGAAGGTGGTCGGTGGGTGACTGGAATGTCCGATCTACACTCCAGTGTTCTCTTGTCTCTCGAGGTTCAAGTTGTGACCACCCCTTGACCTCAGTTTGTCTTGAGTCTCGTACGACGGTGCATCGACAACTAACAGCAGACGGCGGACAGCGGACAGCGGACAGCGCAAATTCAAATCGAACGGCTTGAAAAACGGTGAGAGCGTCTAGCGCAAGTCGAGATAACGGCGGTGTATTTTTTTTTTTCTTTTACACGCATTAACACTGAAAATGGTTTTGTTCAAGCATTCTAACCAGCCTTTGGGTGCCGCCCGCCAAGGAAACAGGGGGAGTCGGGAACAGAGTGGACTCGCTTCAGGGATTCGGGGGGGGGATACAATCAGCTTAGAACGTTTCCTTCTTTGGCCTGTCTAGGGTCGAAATCGATACTTAATACGATGGGGGGTATGGTCTAGAAGGGGATATTTCAAGTTTATGCAATGACAATTGTTAGTCTCTAGATGTCTACCTGGTTATAGGCCTGTCAGTCTGCTTGGTGGATATAACTAAAGAAAAACATCTGATGGTAGTAAGGAGTGGATAGCCTATGTAGACGAATTAATGAGGGTCGAAAAGAATTATGAACGAATGACTATGAAGAATGTGCCCGTTCAAAGGGCTGATTATTATTATTATTATTGTGATTAGGTAGTTAGATGTTAGGGAATTATTTAGGGATATAATGAGCGAATAAAAAATAAGTTAACACGAAACACGATGATATGAATTAAGGGCCCCAACGATAGAAGGAGGGCATTCGCAGGCGGCAGGAGGATAAAGAGGGGAGGCGCCAGCTAAGACCAAAAAGAAAAAAAAAAGGGTACTAAACTAGGTACTATGCATTGTAACTACCTAATGTACCTGGACCTCTAAACCAAATTCACCAATTCCCCCTATTACGTTAGGTTGCATTCATCCGGTATCATCGGTTTAATGAGTTACACAAAACCTTCGACGCGACTCTCCAATTGGAGCATCACTACCACTTAGTACTACAACTACAACTCCGTCCCTGCATTAGCCGCTGTTCAAATAATCTATTTCACCCTGAATCCCAATGAATCCCCCTGTGTATAAAATAAAATATTTAAATCGCTACTATCGTAAGCCCTACCGTTAGATTATTAGTATGTATGAATTATATTCTTGCAATACCTTCCTGAACCCTCTTTTTTTTTTTTCTTTTTTTTCCCCTTTGCTGTTTTCATAGCCAACGCGCTTTAGGTCACCTAACTCGATACGTGGACGTAAACTTCTACCATCAAAATCATATCGGTGGCTGGGCTATGGGGATAAATATGCGCGCTCTGGCTCATAAGAGGCGGTCTGGCATACTAATGCCCAGGTATGCATAGTATTTCACATATCCAGGTAGGCATACATGAATTATCACTTTGTAGGCCTAGTACCTACATGAACCCAAGGCTCCAAGCCTAGGTATTGAACGAACCAACCTTAGTTAACTCACCTGCGGTCCAACCCCTGTTTTTTTGTTTCTATATACCCAGAGTTCCAGAAGCGACTTGCTTCGCATGATTGGGTTATCTTAGAGCCGCTTTCTCGCATAATCCCGCGACATTAGCGCATTAACTTCTCCACCAAAACCTTGCGGTCCTGCAGCTCAAGCTTCTATCATGTGCCCGCCTTTACGCGTGCTGTCACGATCTAGCGTAGCGAGGCAGGGGAAGCCTGAGCTCGATGAATCCACAGCTCGATGAAAACTCTTTACATTTAACAATTCTAGTTAACTAGTATAAAAGGTCTATGTATATCTCAATCGTCGATACTGAGCTAGATGTAACTAGACAAGATTCGATCTTAGTAGAGCTCTACATTACTGTAAAGCAGTAGAAAGGTAGCAATGAAGAACGATCTCAATTTTGTAGCAATACTCCCACCAGAGCATACAACGTCAATGCAATATCTATGAGGTCAAGAATACATAAAGGTGGTATATCGTGACTTATCCATACCTCTTATTAAATTTATACGTACAATACATAGGTAGCTTCATACAGAGTGGATATGATACAAAATGTAAACAACATAAAGCCCCTCCAAAAGAAAATCTCTTCGGCATCAACTTTTATGAATGCTTTCAACCGTTTATAAAGCTATACAGTATTATTTTAACTCCGTATATACTTAGGTATCTAACGAAGGTAAAGCAATACCTCATCCAAAAAAAAAAAAAAAAAATAGTAACGCCGATGCCCGCGAATTCCTCTTAGAGGCCGCAATATCACCACGTAACGTCGATCTTAGCGGGGTATTTTTTCTATACAAGATACAACATGGAGTAAAAATATCTTCCTTCGTAACAAGAAGTCCAATCCATTCAAGTCTGAATCTTTCAAGGCCCGTATAGTATATGCCCGCAAAAAGTCGACCTATACTCAACTCTTGAGACCGGATACTCTAATCGGGCCAAACTCTTTCTATGGTCCTGTTGCTATATTCATCGCGGAGGATGGGGGCGCCGAAGTCGCCATCTTTGGAGTCTGTTGTCCCCCTGGGCTAGGCTGGCCAGGCGTCCGGGGAGGGCCGGCCTTTGCCGCGTTTGCTTGCTGAGCATTCTGTCGTCCGCCGGGGGCTCCGAGTGTTGGTTCCTTGTTTGGATCAATACCTGGATAGAGGGCCTGAAGCTTTTTATACAATTCCTGTATGTATTTGGCCGTCTCCCCTCGGTCCGGAGCTTCTTGATTCTCTGATCCATCTGGACCAACCATCATCCTTAACTTGATGCTCGTATTGAGTGGTGGTGCTCTTAAGTAGCTGGGACACGGCCCAGCTGTGACGTTACCTTTCTTATCGGCCAATGCGGCCAGATATGTCAAGTTTGTCTGGAGTCTTCGCATACAACTATAATCGTAGGTGAGCTTTTATCTCCCGTCCAACGCCGCGTTCAAACTTACTGGAGATAATCTTGCGCTAACATGTCCTCCTCGGTTGGCTTCTTCTCCGGTTCACTTGCAACACCATCAGTACCATTAGCGGACGCCCTCTCCTCTTTCAGTATCCGTTGCGTATTTTGTATTTGCATGGCTTCTAATAATAACTCGTTGTTAATCTCCAAGATCACGCCGACTCGCTCCTTATCCCTAGAATCCACACCCGGGCTCAACGGCGTCGACCCGGATGACGCGTTGGGTCCGTTATTTTGGGCTGATACCGGAAACGTTGGGGTTTGTGGTGTCGGAATATTATTAGGTAGCGCTTGCTGCTGCTGCTGCTGCTGCTGCTGCTGCTGCTGCGGTTGGTGCTGCGGTTGTTGCTGTTGCGCGTTGTTCGGTGTCTGGTTTCGCGGTGTGCCATGCGCATTTTGCGGCGTGGAAACTGGATGTTGCTGTGCATTCGGCGCGTTATTTGGAGTTGGGGTGCTCTGAGGGGGTTGGTTCTGAGGGGTTTGATTCTGGAAAGTCCGTTGAGGCGTAGGAGTTGACATTCCCGGTGTATTCGGTAGAGGTTGTTGCATACGCTGCATCATCTGTTGCTGTGGGTTCATCCCATGATGCATAGGAAATGGCGACATAGTCATGCCGCCCCCCATATAGCTGGGAGGGATGTTCATCTGGGGAGCAACGGAGCTGGGGACACCAGCGCCATAAGGTGAGTTTGTGTACGGCGGTTGGTAGTTAGGCACTATATAGATTAGCGAATCAACCCATCACCATAATAAGCGAAATCAAGTAAAGTGGATGAACATTAGCAGCTGTCGCCGCGTCTAGTAGGTTAACAAGGGAGTCACGGAAGCACAAAGACTACACGACCACTAGTGTCTTCCGCGTCGGCAGATGATGTGTGTACCTGCTATCAGCCGCCTTGGACAGCAGCACGGAGGATTACGGGGAATGGAATGTGGCTAGGGAGACAAAGAAGCCCGACGGCAAGGAAAGGTGCTTACTCGGACCACTAGCCGCGGCCATGTGCGGCATACCGGTATTTTGCATCATTCCTGCAGGACCAGGACCTGACATCATGTTAGGAGCACCGGGGAAACCAACGGCGGCCTGCGCACCCATAGGAAACTGCTGATTGTACATAGAAGCCTGGTTGGGATGACCTTGACCGGGCTGTAAGTGAGGGTTGTGAGAAGCTGGGTGTGGGGCGCCGCCATTGTATTGTGATCCCGCAGGAGGAATGGCATTGGGAAGACCATAGTTGCCTGCGTACATGGCTCACGATAGGCTAGCACCACGGCTGGCACAGCTGGCAGGGCTGGGCGGCGCGGGCGTGACGTGGGCGAGGGCAGATCTGGGACGGGACTCGTTGGGGCTCAGATTTGTTCACCACAACAAGCGAATGTGGTGTGTCGCGCGTTTGTGTGGGGTGCGTCCGAAAATAGCAAGGGTGTATGACGATGAAGTGCCAGCTATGCACCCCGAAACCCTCTCCCGAGCCAAACAACAAGACCTTGGTGTCACTCTACTAAACGTTAAACCTTGAGCCAAACTGCTCCTGGACCTATAGCGATAATCCTTTCTTTCCCAATCGATTGGTTTGGGATGAACGGCGTCGACTTGGGACCGAATTGATTACCCAATTCGAAAATCGCAATAAGGGGGGGTGTACAGCGCGAGTCGAACGTATGTATCAACTTGTGTCAACCTATGTATTGTACCTTAATGGGCAAGAGGCTGGCACAACGCATCGGCACCTTGAAAAGATACTTTGAGAGCTGGTATAGATGTAGGCCCGAATAGTTCTGATGTACCTATACTGTACCAAAACGGACTGTACCGTGTGTGTATAGGGTAGGAAAAAGCTAAGGTCAGCTATGTTCAGGTTACTCCTTTCCCAAATAGACGTCTCCCGAGCGTCGTCTCTCGTACGTAGTATTGTCTAAGACGAGAGCCAAGGATTCGTTATGAGGATAAGCCAAAAGCTAAGACAGATAATAAGAGCGGGGACCACAAGTTCCGCGTAATAGGCGTTGGATGGGTGCCAATTCGCCAATCTCGAGAATATCGACAATTCCCGCGTGGGCCAGCTAGGCTGTCAGGAGCAGTAGCTAGTACCCCTAGTTGTGAAAAGACCTTGGGAGGGTATCTGAGGTATCTGAGGTATCGTATGAAGGTACTTTTAGGTCAAGTATGGTATGTATGTACGTACTTCGTACAATACAATACACCAGGCACCAGATGTATGAAAGCCCCTAACGCCTGGCCTCGGAGGGAAGCCAAGCGTCCGCAACTAGAGATAGACTACTAATAAAGGTTTGGTAGGGGGGAAAAGGTTGTGACAGGACGGCCCTATGCAGTCGCAACAAGGATTTAGCTGTGGGACGTATGGATGGTACTGATGGTACTGATGGTACTGCGGGATGGAATATGCGTCAGAATGATGGACGCTTGTGTTCCCATCGGGCTATCAGAAAAAAAAAAAAAAAAAAAAAAAAAAAGCGAGATTTTGTTCGGGGGGTGGTTGTGGCCAGTACTTTTTCGTAGGTAGCAATCAAATAAACTTGGGCTGATTTTGGCGCACACAGGGCTGGTGGGTGCTTGCGAAAGGTTTGTAACTGGAAGATATGCGAGGGAATTCAGTGGGAACTCAGGGAAAAAAAGATAGAGAGCAAATGGGAAGCGCCTTCTAGAAAGGTGCAGGTGCTTTACTCCCTGCGACAAATTTACTTTTACTCACCTAGGCAATTACCACCTGTCAGTGGTCATAGGTTCGGCCAGGCAGCAGGCACATGAAAGTGGGGGCCACTAGTTGTGCTTCTCTGTGCATATCCTGGTATTCGCCACTTTTTGTATATGCACCTTATCCTAATTCAACCCATTCAACCCTTGAGTTGCTCGCCTGCTCGCATACTCCTACCTGACCAGATACTTGATAAATTCACTCTTCTACGACGTTTATTGGATACAAGTTACATATTGACGATAACTATCCCATCAAGTCTATGAGTACCTTAGGTACCTTACCTTACCTTACCTAGGTATTGTTATGGAAACGAGGCCAGAAGTTACCTATACATTTATCGCGACAAAGTACGATCAGCTCTATTTAAGAGTCCTAGAATATTTACTTTGGATGAACCACAGGATTGGCTACTTTCAACATATAGACACTAGCCAAAGATGAATTCTCTCCAGTTCCTACCCAGTTTTTCAACCCCCTCGCGTAACTCCCATCCTTTGATTTTGCATATCTTCCTGCATACTTCTTCTAGATACCCGTCCATCTGTTCGCCCGCCGTGTGTAGATCACTCTCAACCAATATACGATCGTCAGGCACAGCACGAATAGCTTCCTCGGCTTTGTCACCACCTCCCGTACTCCAATTTATCACGACTGAAAAGGAGAAGAAAACCTTTGTTGGTACCGACGGATGAAGATATTGCCTGGCAACGTCAACAGGACCACTGAAAGAATGCATGCAAATCCGTGGGGGATATGGCTTCGGGCCCTGTTTAGTACCACCCGATTTTGCTTTATTTTCTTTCCCGCGGTTGGTAAAGGCAGCATAGTCATCGTCTTCTTCATCTGAAGATGAGCTAGAGAAGTCCTCTGCCCCTTCAGCAATCTGTTTTCTTTCTCTTCTTGATGCCACTGGTCTTTCATGTCCTTTCCAGAGTTTGGCTATGGCGTCATATACAACACCATGCGCCTGAACTCCGTGAACGCTAACCGCACGTCCCATTTCTCCCGCAAGCCGCAGCTGGGCTTGGAGAACTGCAACCTGATGTGCTACCTGTACTCGGTACGGACTTAGTGTTCTACCTTCGCGGCCACCAGGGGTAAGGCCCGCATCGCGTTGAGCTTCGTGGGTCGAAGTCCAGCTTTGAGGAAGCCGGAATGCTTTATCTAAGCCAACTTCACCAACTAGAGCAAGAGGATACCGTTCCAGACGGGACTTGGTCTCTTTCAGGAATTCGGAAAGCGGCCGAGGCTCTGGAAGACCCTCGCTAAAAGATACATCCTTTAACGAAGGTGACGGTGTTAATACTTGATCGTAGTGCGAGATTTTGCCAGATGGTGTCCCGTCATAAGTTGGACTAGCAGAAAGATCGTCGTAAAACTGATAGGAAAACCATGGGTGCCAACCAAAGCAAGGAACCAAATAGCTCTCTGCAGGAGAAGATGGTGAGGTCAAGGAGTCCAAATCCTTAACACCATGCTCAGAGGCTATGTCGGCCACGAGGTCTTGGTCTTGGGCTCGTGTAGACATCACAGTCAAGGCACGTGCCTTCATACTTGGTATGCTTGCTATCGACGTCATCGTGTCGGTTGGATGACAGTGTGCGTCGTATACTCCAACGTCCCAGGGGAAAGGTTCAGACGCACCCGGCCCATCATGTCCTGATGGTTCCGAACTTGCGGGTGGCTCTGCCTCACCCGGGTGTTGTTGACACATCCTTCAACTACCCCTAGACGACTATACAGCGCCTTTCAGGTTCCACTCGGTAAAGTATAACTCTATTATGCAACCAAGTTTAAGCAATGCTTTACTGGAGATTTTCAATGCCGTGATGTAAGCTAGAGCAGTGCCTAAATTTCACCGCATCAGCAGTAGATATGTCCTCGAAAGATCAAAATTGGATCTAGATATTCTCTTATCAAAGAGCCCACCCTTTACACTCCAAGCCAGTGTGTTAGTACCTAGGCAATCTCGCTACTTTTGCAGTCGATCTAGATTTAAATATATTAGCAGCTTCAGAGGCATGGTTTATGGCTTGTAGTTGTGACTCACATGCAGAGTAAGCAGTGTACTACCTAGTGTGGATGTGTAGCACAGCAAATGAAAAATGATGATTCGAGATACGGTTTTGGTGCAGGTCTTGTCTAATCTGGCAGAAAGCTCTAGAAGGGAAGAAAAAAAAAAGAAAAAAAGAAAAAGAAAAAACGAGGGGGGGGGGGGGGGTGCACTCTCTAATGCTTTCTATTAAAATTTTGATGTTATTGCAATTTGTTGTTAAAAACTATCGTTAAAAGACAACATGTTTCTGCATGGTGGCATTAGGTGCGCTAGCTTTTTTGACGCTGTTCTTTCTGGTACGATTGCTCTGGCAATTCTGCCTTGGCTGTTGCTCTTCGAGAACAGTGGCATTCGCCAATGAGTGCGTACATAGATTCAATCTGTCAGCTATTGGAGGGGCTCTTTTCAAGTCTCGTGACGTCAGATAAGATCGCCGCCTTATCCCTCTCTATGACAGGATATTGAATGCATAGTGAGGTACGTATAAATTATGTATACACGATCAAACGGTATGCATAGTCCTATCCACAGCTCCGTAGCGCCGGGGCGGAATTGGGGTCTAGCGGAAAGATATCTCGGATTAGTCGTCGATCGATCGTCTAGTACAGAGGTAAATTTAGCAATTGGAGGAATTTCAGCCTTTTCCTTATCAACTACGGAATACATACACATGTAGTAAACTTTAGAGAGTCGTACATAAATTATTAGGTACTCCCTCACCGGTTGTAAGCCACTTCACTTTAGGTAATGCTATCTATCAGTTATCAGATGTTCGAGTCGCCCCCAAGAGCGGCCTATATTGTACCTAGACCTACCTAAATTCAAGTACCTTACTAAAACACACCTTAAATCACTACGCTCTAGAGGCTTACGGGATCCTTTGGCATGTGAAAGCCGCTCGCCGTTATAACAATTACTTATTACTTGGGGTAACTAGTTTAGAAAATCGAAAGTTTGCTACACCACGCACCACTCCGTCTTACGATCGAGGCTATATCCGAATAGAGTGTCTTAGCCTTGAGTTTCTTCATGTCTTATTATGTACATATATTCTACCACTCCCCCGTTCTCCTCATCTGTGTTACCCTCCGACGGCATTTATCCTGATCCTTTTTCTTCTTCTCTTTCCCTATCAGGTTTTCTAGCTCACACCCCCTTCTCAGCGCAGATTGATACGCGAACTCATTTGAGACATTTGGACTGACCCCGAACCTCAACAACAATGTGACCCGGTAAATTCTTCGGATCGTCAATTATTTTTCAAGCTACGCGGACAATCCCGCCCAAATATAGCTAGCTGCCAGGACATCGGATATCACAATGGCAGTTTTTAGCCCATTGCAATTCTTCATCTTCCCATTCCTCTTCTTCGTCGCCCTTCCGCTTGCCCTTTGCGCCGGCTTCACCACCATCTTAGCATTTATGCTCCTTTTCCTACGCCTGTTCCTGGTATATTTCGACGTCGGACTCGAGACGCTACGCTATGTGTTGGTTGGCCATGCCGCGCGCACTCGATACATAGCCAATCGGCGGACTCCCTCGGGGACTCCGCCGCACTCGTCGGAACCCTCGCCCCCGTCTTCACCCGAGGCGCGGCACCGACGTCGACGCAGCAAGATGCAAGGCAGCTTCAGTAGCGGCTCTACCACACCCCAAAACGGCTTTGATGGCCTTGTCCTGACACCTACCGCCGGCCTCGAGAGGGATTTCGAGGGTGTTGGCGGTTGGAGATTAGACAGTATGGATGTGGACGCGGACGCTGCGGACGACCAGCAGTGGTACAATCTCAACTCGCGGCTTGAGCTCCCTGACCGTCAGCATCATTTTAGATCACATAGCGGAAGCGCTGTGTCGTCAGCAAATAGCGGACTAGGCCTTTACATGAAGGGAGCAAACGTGCCAGCGGTCTATGGACCAGAAGGTATAAGATTGTATGCATCACCTAACAGCTCCAAATCAAGAACGCCAACAAATGGCAGACCACGCAGTTTCACCAAGCTCGACGATGACGAGTATTTCCCCAAGTTAGAAGGAAAGTACGTCAAAAATGGCCGATGTTAAGAAAGAACGAAGATAAGACATCGCACAGACGCTGGAGGGTTTTCAACAAGAACATTCAGATATGAATGGGTTTGGTTACGTAAATATTGCCTTGTTCGGATAGAAAGGGTAGGCGTTCTATAGGGATTTTCGGGTCTCAATCCGTAGGGAAAATCGGGTTCAAGGTCAAAAAGTTATGGACAACGGGTTTGATCTCAATTGGGGGGATAAGTGGGATTGGGCGCTGGTTTGTATCACGACTCCAAAAATAGGTATTTTGTAAGTTGGTATGTGTATAAGACTCAATATTGATATAAATCGTGGTATTCCACCAACGTAAAAACGCCTAACACCGTGCAGCAAGTAAACCATCATCCACAAAGTTCATCCCACATAAGCGTCCCCTTAAGTTGAAGATTCCGCCGATACCCTCGCCATCTTAAAGAGTTTGCCAGAAATAATTAGCGTAGAAGAAGCGCGAGAACTTCTTGTCCATGTTAACCACATGAACATCGCCCTTGCGATCGTTACGCACAATGGCCCTGGAGAACTCGCCGTCCTTCTCGTCCCGTTCCAGCTCAATTCCCAGGCTTCGATACACTTTTAAGCGCAGCAATACCTCGTCGTCAACCGGATCCCTTCTCTTTGCCGCCTCTTCGGGCGATCCTTCTAGTCCCTGGAGTTCCAGCTCTTGCAAACGCGCTGCTAGATCGGCTTGCTGCGAGGACAGGCGCTCTGCTTCCATTTCTAGATCCGAGACGGCCTTTGCGATGCGGAATTTCTGCGTGTCGAGGCGCGAGATCTCGGATGCGTGCGCGGCTGACGAGTGTTGCGATGTGAGTTCTTCATGTTGTGCTTGGAGGGTGTTGAGGGAACGGCCGAGTTCTGGTTCGTTTATATTAGTATTAACTCGACAATATAATGAGATAAGGGCAGGACCATACTCTTCAACGATGTTTCGGCTTCTTTAATTCGTAATTCTCGCGCTTGCTTTAGTGTAGACAGGGAGTCGCCAATTCGTGACACGGCGAGTTTGTCTGGAGCGATGTTGAAATTGTTGATTGTATGGTGGATGAGCTACGTAGTGTCAATAGTCAGTCTATTGAGAATACAAGATAGAGTAAGGGTGGAACTCTTACAGTAGCAGGATCCTCGTCGAGAAGCATCGTGGATATTTAATGTATAGTGATTTTATTCTTAATTGTTATTGCTATAATTGTCAGAAGATCTCAAGTCAATCGTGATAGTCGAATCTGTTAAAGTAAAAAAGTTGGGATACCGATTTGAATCACGGCTGAATGGAGAAGTGGACAAAACAAACCGCGTTATCACCAGGACGACTTAGCGCAGGAAAGATACGTACTGTACATACGTACATGCGCTATACCCCACCTCTGGTTCTGCGTCATTGCGCCACACATAGCCCACCCGCTTTCAGGTGACGACGAATTGAGAGCTCCCGCCACATTTGAAGGTTGCCGAACTTACCTCATATTAACTTTGCCGTCGCTAAGACACACTTTGACAACATTACTCTCGTACATTACCTGTTAATACATACCTGGCTCACTTACACGACAAAGTAGATATACAATCCAAGCACGGTCTCGTATCCTCCAGTATACACTCTTCTTACCACTACTACTCTTCCTGCTTGACGAAGACCGCCCGATCCGGACTGTACCTAGGCTAAAAATCAGCCAACAGTACTAACAAGATGACGGCTTTACCTTGTGAGTTTACCTGCCTATTGGTTCTGTTCCAAGTCGCATAGTAAATATCTATATACTAAACTATACTGTTTTTCTTGATTCTAGATGCCGTAGATGCGGAAACGTATGGCTTCCCCATAGTACTCCCCCGCGCTCCGGCTTCTTAGCTAATTTTTATCGGGATAGTCCGCTGAAGGAGGCGGAACTCCAGACTCTACGCGCACAATATGAGAAAGAAGGTGACATGGCCGGTATCCAAACAAAATTCAACTATGCATGGGTGTGTTTATATACTTTTCTGGAAAAGCCATGTCCGTCGTGTAGTAATTTTACTCATCACCTTCTTATAGGGCCTAATCAAGTCGAATACTCGAAGCGATCAACAGCTAGGCGTCCGGCTCCTCTCGGATATATTCCGAGTATCCCCCGACCGCCGCCGTGAATGTCTCTACTACCTAGCCCTAGCCAACTTCAAGCTCGGAAATTACGGCGAGGCAAGGCGTTACAATGATTTGCTGCTGGATAAGGAACCGGCCAATCACCAAGCGGCGGACTTGCGCAGATTGATCGACGACAAGGTAACGAAGGAGGGCCTGATGGGCGTTGCAATCATAAGCGGTGTCGCTATTGCGGCTGGCGTGGTTGGTGGAATTCTGTTCCGTGGCAAGAGACGGTAGAAAGCTTGGCGGAAGTATATCCGTAAGGAAAGCTCCGCAGTACTAGGAAATATAACGCCGTAAGTAGTTGCTGGATGATACGGTCGTGTTGAACCGATGGCGCTATAGTTGGCTGGTATTGAGGGTAGCCGTATCCCTATCAAATACATGTGATGGTGGTCGGCTTGAGACGCAGGTTGTAGGTCCTGAACCCTTCAAAAGGCAAGGGAACGATTTTTACTGAAGCACTAGGGTTTGGGGATCTAGCGTCGTGGTATTACAATACAGTAACAATGCGAGTTAATTTACCTAAGATATGATTTACTCATCTCGGGTTTTGATTGGTGTCAAATTCATTACTCTTACATAGAAGGATCGGTGGTTTGCGTGTTGTTGATGATATCCGGATGACCTCGCGTGACTTTTTTTTTTTTTTTTTCGGCTTCCACAAAATCCAGTGAGTTTAAATTGAGATTTGTAGTTTCTCGTGACTTACCTGGCCTAGTAGCAGATTATTACAAAAAAGGGTCAGTGTGAATATATACAGTGGAAATATTAGATGTCTCCGTCTGGAATTCTGAAGATATCCGAAGAGTTTGGGTACGTACCTACATTTAAGGTGGGAACAGCCCCAAGGCTTTACAAAGTGTGGTGTGGCCGTGCAAGTAATTACCTAAGGGTACGTGCCTATAAGAGAACTTGCCCCGCGGTACGTGTACCTTGTTGAAATCTACACTAATGGAAGCTTACCTAATGTAAAATACCCACCTGTAGGTAAATGACGAAACGAACCAGGGCAACTGGCAGTTACTAACCAGTCACCTCAACATTAGTCTACAACTTCTTCAAGGCGCATTATTTAAAATCAAAGCGCCTAAGAAGCATCAAGATTATCTCAATTAATAATATACATGACAATCACTTTCGACCATCACATGACTACTACGACAGCAGGGAAAGTAGAGCAAGGATACGGTTAAGAAACCTGACGGGATAAGAAAAGGAAAAAAAAAAAAAAAGAAAAAAAAAGGCCTTGTACAATGCACATGGACTTCAGATCTTTGATCTTCTACTGAACTCTGGCATCAATCACAATTCACTCAAGTTCCCTGTGGACGAACAAGAATATACAATTTCTTTTCCGGGATATTTTTGACAGTCTCTCCTTTGATGTCAGATTGCCAACATATTGCGAGCATACTGCCGCCGTACACAGTCTCAACGCTACTTTTGTGATATCCCGTGATATCCGCTGACGTATTCACAACCAGCTGCTACTTAGCTGCTGCTTAGCTGCTACATGACTGCCACTTGACTACGAGGTGCGCCACAGTTGACACCGTATAATACGACTCATCTCTCTTATTCAGCTGCTAACTAAACGTACAACAGCCCATTGCGAGCCTTCCCTTCCTCTGATATATTTTCAACCTGCCGTTGCATTTCTTACACAAACTCCGGGTCCAAAATCTGCCTTGCCAGGTATTAATAAATCAACCTGATGGTTACAACCCGCATGCATTTTACCACCATCGGACTTCAAACGCCCCGCGTCAGCCTCATCCAACCTTAACAACTTCAACCGACTTCATTATTGTAGTCGCCACTCCCTCCTAAATCAAACTAATCCCTTTTTGTTCGGTCGGGATAGCCTCAAAGTATCCAAAACCTACCAAGCGATCCACACGCTTACCCCTTACCATTGATTCGTCATTCTGGCGTTCCGAGCCATTCGAGCAGCCGGCCTAGCTATTGGCCTCGGTGTCACTGCCCTCGTCGCCTATCAACAGTCCAGACAGGGCCAGATGGCGTCCAGAAGCCGCCATTTAGACGCGACCGGAGATCGCGAGGTGGTCTACTGCCACAGCTGCGAGAATGAATGGTACCGAGATGAGCGTCCAGACACTTTAGAATGTCCCCGATGCCACCGCGAGATTACAGAGATAGTATGTTTGATTTGCGACATTATGCTCAGGAGTATTGCTAATCAACAAGTAGGTTTCACCTGAAAGCGACCCTCGCAACCTAGATGACGATCCCCTTCTTAATTTCGAGCCACATCGCCGCCTTCATCCTCACTTCGATTCCGATGAAGACCCCGACGAAGATGATATTGAGGAACACCTATTCCGAGGCCCTGGAGGCTTTTTTGGCAATCGAACTATATTGCGATCTCCTGATGGCCGAGGTCTTAGAACAGGCGCCCGAACGGCTCCCGATCACCCTGAACAGATCATACGTAGATTCACAGAAATGATATCTGATATGGAAGGAAGCTCACCGACTGGTCGGTCTGGCCCAGACACACTTTTTGGTGGTCAGCCCTCCCGCGTTACGCTCCAGAGATTTTCTGGCCCCGGCTTCACAGGTGGTGTCAGTAGCTTTACTATTACATCTAATTCCGGACGAGTCCGCCCTGATCCCAGCCGCTCACCGGGATTTGGCCCTGAGGACCCATTTCAAAGGTAAAGTCTCCCTTCCTTGATACTAACCTTGGAAAATTTCAGGGCAAATTACATTTATGGTAGAAATTACTAACTCGTTCATTAGAGTGTTTGGAGACATAATGGGAGACCTGGGTCCTCCTCCCATGGGTCGAGATTCTCCCAACGGTCAGAATCAAGCCGGTGGCGAGGGTAATCCCCGCCAGCCAGCTGATTTTTCGCTGGCTCTAAGTCAGCTAATAGCGAGCCTCATAAATCCCCATATGGCTCATGGTGATGCAGTCTACTCTCAAGAGGCATTAGACCGCATTATCACGAACCTTATGGAGGCAAACCCGCAGTCCAATGCGCCTGCGCCTGCTTCGGAAGAAGCCATTGCAAAGCTGCCGAAGAAAAAGCTAGACGAGGCTATGTTGGGACCCGAATTAAAGGGTGAATGCACTATATGCATTGATGAGGTAAAGGTGGGAGACGAGGCTGTCGTCCTACCGTGCAAACACTGGTTTCATGAACAGTGCGTCGTCTTGTGGCTGAAACAGCACAACACCTGTCCTATTTGCCGTGCATCTATCGACGGCGAGGCTGCTGGCCGCCCCGTCGCTTCCGCTTTAAATTCAGAGCCTGGCAATTCGCAACCCGGTCCGTCTGGTACCGCATCTCAGCCTCGAAGACACGATGAAGCCCCACCATTAACTCGCCTGAGGTCTGTTCAAGCTAATTCTTATAGTCGGCCGCAGCCGTTCAGACGAGACTCCAACTCACCCCCGACGCGCTCTGGAACGGCCCCAGCTAGAGTCAGGAGCCCTTCCCCTTCTAGTCGTCGTTCAGCGCAGAGTGATAGGGCACGCGACGGACGAGGCTCTGTCGGCGGTCCATTAAATTGGTTTAGAGACCGATTTGGGGGAGACAGACGCTAAGCAACGTTTTTTTGATTGATCCTTTCAGCCTTTTAGTGCGTTCTGGATGGAGCGTTTTGACATTATTTGGTGATAGACCAAAACGCGCAAGAGCATATCTGCCGGGGAGTATGGTATCCCAGTTTTGATGAAAAATCCATGAAAATTCTACGATCTTATGAATCACGCGGTCAGGCTCTTACGCCGCAAAAATGGCATTACCATCGGGGCAAATCCGGGGTTTAGGAGGCGCCTAGACCACCATCGCAGTCTCTTTGCGTGATCCCTCGTTAATGGATGATTTCTTCGGGCAGGGAACGGGGAGCTTTCCCATCGCCCGAGCGTATGGATAATGGAGGATTTTACGAACTATGAAGCAGACCGGCCTGGTAAAGAAGGCTTGGGATGAGACGATTGTCCATAAAACAAAGTCTTCGGGATATCAAAAGTGGATCAGGAGGCCTTCACTGAGTTAGGTAATAGATCTCCCGCGCGTTCATGAGTATCAATTCTGCTATTAATTCACGTAACATAAGTCTGCGTCAAGATAGCTTTGTACTTTTACTTGTAATCGTGATATGACCCTTTTCCTAACCTTGTATTTTAATGTGTTTTTCTTTTCCTTTTTCGAGTTCAGTAGTTCATGCTTCGTTGCCTTTGACACAGTGATGATTAGGCAATTCTCTACAATAATAATATCTTTCATATTCAATATCTTTCAGAGAAAACAAGGTGAAATATGCGAAATTCCTATTATCCTGATAACCTAACAGGTGGTAAGATGACACAATCCCTTACAAACTGGTGAACAATGAAATTGCTGGCTCTCTAGCTCTTAGGTATAACAGACAAGCGCTTTATCCTTCTTACACAAAAGAGTTTGTTCTCAATTGTTAGGACATCTTCGATGCTTGGCGTGTTTCAGCGCGAATAGAATCTTTCACTTATTGTCGTCGGATTTTCTATAACAGGTAATCTGCACTTCGCCCCGGAGCACACCGAAATACTTCTCCCTCAGGCAGGCGATCTGTAGTGAGCAGCTATCATACTGCAAACTATGGAGAGTCTGCCTTTCACTGTATATATTATATACTGCCACCTGTATATATGGAGGTATTTTTTATTGGTATGATATTACGACCTCACGACTTCACGACTTCACAATGGGTATAAAAGGGGGCGGAAGGTATATTAGGTATGGTAGGGTATATACGGAGCTCAACTACCTCGACCAAACACATAAGACTGAGAACGAACAACCCCTTACATTCACTTACCAAGCAAAGGATAATGAATTGTTGGCAAAGAGATTATTTTTTTTATTGATTTTCTACAAGTTTATCTAAATCTGGCGTGGTAAGTCAAAGCAGCTAGGGTAGGCTGATAACATTTACCAGGAAGCCGAAACAATAGCAGAACAGCAAGACAAAAAGACGAGGAACAGTGTCTTTAAGAGCTACGGGAAGAGGACTTGTATAATATCCTCGAGTTCCCACGCTCTAACTTGTCTTTCCATACTTTTCAAATGAATTACGACTAAGAAAGTGGGTGCCAAGGGCTACAATGAGGGACTGGTGCCTTTCAACGTCTTCGCAGAGGGCACGCATTACAGGGTGACCTGCAAGGTTTGTGGCCATTTCCAGACCATTCTGAAGATGTTAGGATGATATTACCAAGAGCTTAGGTACCTATTACGGATTTGACATAGGTAATCGAGAAAATGATTTCCTAGAGCCATCCTGGCGCACTAACTTACGACCCTACCTTTATTTTACCGAGAGTCGGATAGAGACAATAAGGAGGTAGGTTACCCAAGCTAAGTAGGCATATGCTCACCTTTTCACCTACCTACCGCGAGACGCGAAATAACAGCACGCATACCTTACGACCGGCACAACTGCCGGTACGGATACGCGATCATGCGAATAGACAAGGGCACGAACGTATCAACGCTAATATCGAAATCCGCGCCGAGCGCGAGCGGGTGGCTGCTATAATAATAATGCCCGTCGTACCCGAGGAAATACCAGCGGCCTCCCAACTGGCCCAGGCGCGCGAGCACTCCAGGCCGCAGGCTGGACCTGCCGCTCGGCGGGCGGGTGATCAAAATCCCCTCCAGCGACGCGAGCTGGTAGAGCACGTCCTGCGCGACGCGGACGCCGCGCTGCTGCGCCTCCGTCACGCGCCGGCGGATCGCGCGCGCCGAGCTCACGTGCCCGTGCGGCGTCACGTACCGCTGCGCGTGCCGCAGGTCGCGCTCGCGCCGCCGCAGCTCGTGCCGCCGCCGCCGCTCCCGGCGCTCCCACTCCTCCCGCGTCATCAGGTTGAGCCCCGTGAAGCGCTGCAGCATCTCCATGAAGCCGTGCCGCCGCCGGTGGCGGCGGGTGTGGGTTGCGCTTGAGGAAGGCATGGCTTTTTTTTTTTTTTGGGAGGGGAGTCGTGTAACTTACCTAAGGGGCCCAATTGTATTAAGCAAGGAGTTGAAGAAGTTGTAGTAGTGAGTTCTTCGAAAAAAAAAAATCCTCTTCCTTTTCTTTTGTTGTTGTCGTTGTTGTCGTTGGAGGCGTTGTACGAGTGTACGATATTCTTTGGAATTTTGAGAAATAGGGGTACGTAATGTATGGTTGGTGATGTGATGACGGAAAATGGAGATAAAAAAAATCGATGAGGAGTGGCGTCGACGTGGATATTTGTACTTGAAAAAACATAGCGAGTATATTGTCGCTATTTCAGTACGAGGAGGCTGTTCTGAGAGGTAATTTGTGTTCGCTAATACATATCCTGGACGCTTCTCTGCTTTGGATGTGGGAGTGGCCAGTGGTGCTGTGAGAAGGTTCGTATATCGTGGAAGAACAGACGAATCGTCTGGGGATGGTCTTCCCCTGTATATTGCTAGACTCTCCGCGTGGTTTTCCAAATGCCTTGACGGACAGGCATGGATGGGTATTTGGTCTTTTGCGATGGTCTTTTTACTATTGCGTGTTACACTTCTCTATATATATTATATTATATACATCGCTTTGAAGGTGTTTGGAGGCTATTTGCGGTATCATACCATAGAGGGTCGGTTTGGATTACTAGGGAACTGCAGGTATAGGCTAGACTAGGAGGATCTCATATTTCGATCAAGCTATTTACACCCACATGAGGTGGTAACAAAAAACTAAAATCATAGTTACCTAGGAGCATTATCTACAATATAATAGGCAGTTGTCTTTACAAAGCAGGAAGAATTCTACTCCGAGGCTTTTCTCAGTACTGAAAGCTAAGACTTGGTGGGCTAATCAAGTATTCTTTCTAGTGAGAGGAATGGCAAAAAAAAAAAAGGCAGTTTTTACGCCCTTTTATTGAAAGGTGAAGTTATGGAAGTTTTTCATTTCAAGTTTACTTCTCACGATCCATCATATAAACTTCATCAATCCATGGCTAATACGCGTATTCAGTAGATAGGTAGGTCTAATCCTACGGCTCAAATTTCTATCCTCCAAATCTTACGTCTTTAGGGACTACCTACTCTTTCAAGTTGATTTCATCAGATTTAACAAGCTACTAAAACTGCCAATATCGAAAGTATTATCATATTAGTACGCTGTTCGTTCTATTATTTCCCAATCTTCGGCAATAAATGTTAATTCGTACCTAGTCAAGGCAGAATGATTATGCTATATTAATCCCGGAATTGCGAAGCGACATACTAGCTACCCGAACTAGAAACTATTGCTTCTTCTCGGGCGGGTTGTCCGAACCCTGGCGGGAGGCTAACTGGTTCAGTAGGTTTTTCGTAGAAGTGTCAAGTTCTTTGTTTTCCTGACGTATGCGTATGTGAACTTGACGCGGTGCTAGTTGAAGTGTTAGTACGCTTGACTTCTATGCGCAGGATCTTGGGGCCGGTGGAAGTACCCGTAGTGGCAGTCGCCGTGCTGAGCTTCGGTTCCCATCCGGTTTCGTTCAGCTTCCACCCCTTGGATGGATCGTTGCCTGTCATTATTTTGGTAGGAAAGGTCTACTAATGGTATGGGCGAGCTGACGCGGGACGTGATGAGTATTAGGAAGTGGTTTAAAAGGTTGCTGCGATGTTGTTCTTGCAACTAAAGTTTTGACGGAATATTTATATGGGCTTCTATGTGAAGAAATGCTAACGATTCACCTATTTAGAACATCTAGAGTGATATAGTTCTGTCGAAAAGGGTATGTGATTCTTAACTACAAAGTCAGATAGGTTAATACCTACACCTAGGTCGAGATTATAACCTTCTACTAAATTAATGTAAAAGGTACGGGAAAGCTCTGTTGCTTTACAAGTAACTCTAGACTCGGATTATGAATGCTAAAAATTACCTATGTATGTAAACTAAGCATACTGATTCTAGATGTCTTATATGGAGTATGGGGAAAGCTAAGAGCAATGCAAGTTTATATTCAAATCGAATGCCTATCGAGTAGGAGTGGATGTTTTGTTTATCTCTTAGCTTCACTTGAGGGTTAAGCGCCTGGAAATCAATAGGTAGAGTAGAAACGTCTACATAACAGTACTATGGACATCAGAACTTCTAGTTCTCCATATCTCCAGTCCATTCAGCTTTGAAGAGAGTTGACTCTAGAGATGTGAATGTAAATCCGAAGATATTTCAACGATATAACACTAAGTTACAATTAGCGAGTGAGTTGCCGATGAATCACTTCTCACATGAATATCATCCCTAAGCATCGGTTCTGTTACTGTCACTGGCCGAAAATGTCGAAATCATGTCCAGATTATCCGTTGGACGGAGCGCCAGGAAGGAAAAGGGGTAAGCAACTGAAAGCCACAATGTGGCTGAACGCGTGAATGGATATTGCTGATTAATACCTAGCAGAAGTTATAATAACAGAAGTTACCCCTATTCAGCTGCCTGCAAAACCTTTGGGCTTCCATATTGGGACACATTTTCCCAGTTTGCCTATCATAAGCAGGGACCGCATATGTATACTGAAACCGATATGGTAGTATTGCATATTACATACCCTTGGCGGTCTGCATTCCTTGTCCCCTCGAATCTCGACTCTGTGATCTGAACTATGTATTAATTAGGCAATATGTATCCGTATGATTAAGAACAGTTATTCATCTTCTATAAATACTCATTTGTATCGTATTTTATATATAATCAGAAAAAAAAGTCCCTCGGAAGATCGGCAGAACTATAGACAATAAAGCTACCTGATGTACATAGTATTATACGGGGTAGGTAGCTCTAGGTAGCTGTTAAGATTTGATATGTAGGTATGTATTGTAAGCTAGAGCTAGTGACGATTTGTCCATGTAACAGCCCACCCGCCGCCTCCAATCAAGCCTCGAACAAACAAAATTCTGTCAGATATCATGAACCGAAGTGCATCGCCTCGACCTTCTTCCTCGAATTTGTCAAGCTAACCTTGCTGTAGTCCAGCTTTTATATTATATTATTGCTCGATGATACCCCGTAAGCAGCCGCCTTGGGAACCGGCCAATCTGCGCCCTTCGTGTCAAATCTTTGAGCGTCTAGAAAGATGCAGCCAGCAGCGAAAGAGCACCATAATGCTGCGGCCGTCTTACTCTTGCCCTCGACACCATCAATATCAGAAAAAGTTGGCATTGCTGGCGTAATCTATGGGTGGAAGTTAAGATAGTCTCCAACGGCGCGCCACTCGGAAGCCAACCAGAACGCGCCTACGGTCAGCAGGGGAGGGGAGGGGGCGGGCGGGATGCATCAGCACCATGGACGTCCTAGGTACTATGTCTCCTGGGGCCCTGCTCCCCCGGGAAAGTTGATCGATCGTGGATTGTCCTAGCCTTGTCGGATCCCAGCGATGCCTACCTAGAGGTGTAAAGTAGTCCGCAGGTAGGTAGGCAGTAAACCAAACGGATTACCCCGGACTGGGGTTGAAACAGGTTCGTTGCGGCCCAACGAGGGATTTCAACATCACCTCCCCAGCTCTGCTACCAACACACCGGACCGGCCCCAGCATGCCAATATGTGACTGGCCCATTCGTAGACCATCCTACGTGCACTTTTACTTTCTCGGGTAAAGATCGCTGTGCTATCCGATGCGCTGGGAAGTTGACGTCTCTAACCTGATTGCATTCGTCCTATAGCTGTGCACCAATGGGGTGATCCCGTCACTAAGAACCGTTTGAAAGCCACAATGGTAAACCGTAGTCTTGGTTCTTCTATCCGCAGCAAGCTTTGCTATATGAGATGAGCTATCAACTCTTGGCACAATGGAGGTAGAATTCTTCAGCGAGCTATCCCTGAGCTATTTGCAAGTGGTGCAAGCGAACATCCTGGATTGTATTGGAAGATATTGCTGTACCTGCTTCTACTATGTAAATCACGGTCCCGAGAAAGGCTCTGGTGGAAACACCGTTCCGAACCCTAAGTTCGATCTTGCATGATGTAGTTCGTTTTTCTTAGACATAGCTCCGTTTGAGCTTCCCCATAGTTATCTGCTTAGATCTCCGTAGGCATACCATCGGCAGGTAAGCTTACCTAGGTGGGTAGTGGGTTCATTTTGGTGAAGTCTTCCATAAAAGACAGGCGGAACATCCCGAGGCCAAGCCAACCAGGTAGGTTTCGGACTATGTTTCCTGCTGACCATCAGCTCGTTATGCTCCCCCTTAACCCTAGGGAAAGTTGACATGCTCGCGCGAAGGTGTGTGACAGTCTCATAGTTGACAGGATTGTTCTAGTCGATATGATCCATCTATAATACCAGCTAGCCCCTTTATGCATCATGGTTACACGCTGAACTAGTTTTGGGTGAATACTTAGATCTTATTGGATAGTTTGTATCTTCACGCTCTCTGAATATTCACCATTCCGTGCTCATAATTATTCTTATCATCCATCAACTATGTTCTGGCATCGAGAAGTCTGATGATGCCTTGAATCCATAGAACTCGCGAAACATTCTAAATCCTGGTAAGATGTCTTACTCTAACGAAACCCACTGAGTCCGAACAGAGTCCGAGGGGTTGACCATATCAGCTGGGCTGATTCACCGCTGCCGTGGCGAAAGGCCACGGATGGAGCCATGGATTTCTCACACCCCCCTCTTCATTACCAATCCCCTCCGTGCTAGGAAGTTGACCAACGCTTCAATATATTCGATATCTAATTGAGGCGCTGTCTTATGAGTTTGAACGATGACTGCATCAATATCGGAAGCACATCCTGGTTACACAGGCGTGGACTTTGGCGTTAAGGTGGTCCATATACCAGAGAAATTTCTAGGGTGTACATGGCAGGGCGCAATAACGGGGAGACATCGGAGGTGAAGCGATGTTGAGATTCTCTCTGAGAGGTGGCGATTCCTACTCGATGAAATGAAGTATGGCGATCAGATGGATGACGATGGTCTTCTCGTGAGGTTGGGCTTGGCCAGTAATTGTATATGCAGCTCATCCACTTCTCCCCATTGTCGAATACAGAGGTCCCGGCCCCCAACTGTAGTCTCCGCAGTTAATTGAAGGCGACGTTGAAAGTGTGGTCAAGTGTGGTCGAGGCAACATAATGCGATCAGTCAAAAAACTGCGAAAATTATTCAGAGTTGACGAAACAAAAAGCTGTTTTGCTTGGGAAGAAAAGAATCACTAACTTCTTACTTGGCATATAATATCGGTGTTTTGTTTTTATTTAGAACGCTGATTAATTCGAGCGCGTCTCGCGATTCGTCGATGGCACCATGTTTAGTCAACCCGACAAATGCAAAGTAAATGCAAGAATAATTGCAGGAGCCTGACGCACGTCCCCAACTAGGTAGCCTGAACCTTACCACGAAGCTGGGCTCACTCCCAGACTCCCGGGGTCGAAGCCATTGGCCATTGGCCCTTGGCCCTTGGTCCTTGGTCCTTAGCCCTTAATTCTTAGTATCTGCGAGGCTGTTATACCATCGCTGTAGCCAGACAGAGCAACGGGATTTGGCCAGGCTGACAAGCAAAAGCCGTTGAAGAGAAGTCGAAAAAGCTCGAGAATAACTCTAGAAAACCGTGCCTGTCAGACTGAGTTGTTCGACATAGTCGCCCGCATGAGAACTGTGTTTCTCCATTTCCTGACATGCATGGTTAAGGTCGCAGCCAAGTTTCTATCTTAGCTCACGTATTAGTCGCAGAACCGGAATGCAGGTTGGAGACAACTTTGGAGTCGAGTCATCATGGGGGGTTTGGACATGGTGTACGGTTTAGAAAAGAAGTCTTAGTAATTATCTTAATAGAAATGTCAGAACTTAAGTCGCAAATCTCTGTTATGACAGAAACTGCGCCCTATCACATTACGACGCCCTCCAAAATGAGTATTGACGTAATCTCATTCTGGACTGGGTTAGCACGAAGTCTTCAATTTAACCCCTATGCTAGGTAGGTAGGATTGGATATTGGATTCTTGAGGGACAGGAGGGGTAGGGTAGGGTAGGGTAGGAATGGGGAGCCGCCTAGAGTTACCGAACTAGAGTATATCGTTTAATGAACGAGATCGTTGTTACCTTTTTTCTTCTTCTTCTTCTTTTTTTTTTCTTCGTCGTGTTGAAATAATATCCTTCTAGGCTCCGTCTTTTGTTTGGCGATGAAGATACTATCTCCGACCCCCGAGTAACAACACCCGAGTAACAAGACTAACCCGGCGGGCGATACCCAAGCGGGTAACACGCAGCATCCTGGTCTTCCGTCTTAGCCGAGATATCGTGCATTATATTACATCTTATTACGACTACATACTACTAGTATATGTAGTGGTAGTATGTAGTGGTAGAGGTAGATACCCCATTGGAAGATATAGGTCATCGTGTTAAATTCTTGCTCACGATTCAAGAACACCGAGGATTCTAGGAGAAGGCGACCGATAAAACCGACCCATCTTGCCATCCAGTTAGTAGTTAGTTTGTCAGTCGATCTGTCAGTCAGTCAGCGCAAGGTTTCGGCATTTCTAATCGCAGCGCGTGTCTGCTGCAGGTTCATGTCGCCCTCCGGCTCATGCGACTTGTCAACTTGTCAAGTTGTCATCAATGATCCATCAAGGATCCCTAGCCGTTTTTTACCCGTTTCCCACTTCACGGGCCACAAACCCTTGTCCACACTGCGGCACCCCTTCGGCACCTAAAGAGCTTAGCTAGACGTGCTTGCGGGGGGGAATCCATCGAGGCATCCAATTAACTGTCCAATTAACTGTCCAATTAATGGACTTAGTTACCTATAAGATTAGGTGCTGTAAAGTTGCATTTTATTAGTGTAATACACCGACAGGCGACGGATTCCCAGAACTTACCTCTTACACACGTACATACTGCACTATCTCATTTACGGTCAGATTTATCTAGCCAGGCATTCTATGCGGCCGCCCTCATATATAGTTACAATATAAATGCATCCAAGTATGAACGGGCCAAGACCTATATGCCATGTATAGGTATGTAGACCGGGCGTGATGTGACGTGACGTACCCAAGAGCTGCAGTAAGTAGGTGAGCGAGCCAAGTGGTCGGGGCGAAGCATGTTGTGTGCTTCCATGTAGGTCTTATACAGTAGTAGACTTACCTAGAATAGTTATTGATATACAATTGAAGCTCGTAACAATACTAAATAAGGTTATGTGCCTACATATGTACATGTATGTAATGTATGTCATGTACCTAATGTATTCGGTAGCTTACCGCAACGACATAAAACCATAAACTCAAATATATTAGAAAGACGAGGTTAAAGAGATGTCCAGGTTAGGTAGGTTAATGTTAAGTGAGGTACCTCACCTTTGGGGGTGTGTGTATGTGCGTGTGTATGTGCGTGTGTATGTGTGTGTCAACTGACATATCTAATATGATACAATACAAAAAGTTAAAATACATCTCTGGATACCTCATGCTTAATAGCGTATATACCTTGATACCTTCCAGATACCTATTTTTTTTAAACCTTGTTATTCATCCAATCTCTACCTGCTCTAAGGGCTCTACGGGTATTTCTTATTATTCTTTTATTATTCCTTATTCCTACAATACCCTTTAAACTTTAAACCTTACATTATTCGTCTCAACTCTCTTCCTTCTTAGGCCTTTCCCAAATCGATTTCCCCAGTCGATCCCTCCTTCGAATCCCCAATTTTATTTTTTTAAATTCCTCGAAGGACGGGAACCAAAAAGTCTTGGCTTTCCCTTCTCAATTGTCACTTTTCTTTATATCCATCCATTCCCATTCTCCGCGAAACCACCCCAAACCTTGTCTAATCGATCAAGCCTCACTTTATTAGACGATCAACCCTTATTCCCGGATGCGCCACCTGCAGTTTTGGTCTTCAGCCTCAATTGAATCCTCTTGGATACCGGATTGCAGCAATTGCAGCAATTGCAGCCATTGCAGCAACCATTGCGGCCAGTGCAGCCGTTGCAACAGCATACCGCACCAAATACGAGAAAATACACGAGTAATGCGCATGTCGTCATCACAAGTTCCGACGAATTTGTTGTATGGCGGCGGAGGATACTCTGGAAATTCTACCCATTCTGCAGTGTCCGCGACCTCTGCTCTGTCGCCACTTACAATACTAACCCCGAACTCGGCGAGCACACTGTATACTTCACCCGATTCGGCAACCCAGCCCTTTTTCGGCCCCAAATCTGAGCCTGAGGATGGCGACGGCGCGAGCAGCGGAGGTAGCGTCACCGCCGTACCTCCGTTTCCCGAACCCCTAAAGAAGAAACAGAAGCGCAACAAGCCGACATTATCCTGTTATGAGTGCGTCGAACGGAAAACGAAGGCAAGTAAAAAAAAAGAAAAAAAAAAGCTACAATTCTAACAATTAAAATAAATTTAAATTTTTGGCATTACATTCTGCGTCAATCTAGCCAGCGTTAGACCAGATTGATTTCATTTGACACCCCAAAGGTTGCATCAGTATCACGTTGCACTACGGAGAATTGATGCGCATCAAGTTATATGATGCATTGTTTTATTTGTTCTTTTCTTCTCTCTCTCTCTTTTATTTTATTTTATTTTTTATTTTTTTTTTCCGATTCATGTTCTGTGCACTAAGCCATGTTTCTTGGGGAAAATTAATTATATATAATATTAATGGGAAACTAACAACTAGATCACAAGCTGGTGTGGATATAAGTTTCTGCGTAAGAGGAGGAGTGGCAATGACCATACTACGAAGTATTGCCAAAGTAAAATCTCGGGTCTATGATGGAAGGGATTTCGACAGCAATAACATGCATCGTGTTGGAACCAAAACTACTACCCTTACTTAGAGCAATTACTTTTCTACCTTCAATCGACTGCCACAGCCCTTCGCCCACAGTTGCTAACTATTCAACTTCGAGTTTAGTGCGATCGAGGTAGACCTCATTGTTTAGCTTGTAAGCATACTTGCAAAATCTCATCCTCTTGCATGATATCATGTTTACAAGGCCCTGTCAGGTATAAAACGGCAAACGGAATGCAAATATGCCCACGTGGCAAACCTCCTCGAGTAAGTTTGCTCCCATCTAAAAATAGTCTTATTAAAAAGGAACAGCGACAACTAACAAATCTCAGAGAAACGTCACGGTCGGCCACAAATGGCCGTAGAATGACGAAACCGCCCAAAAAGAAGGTGACGATGAGTGGGATGAAGCCTACTATTTCAAGTATTGCAGATAGAGGTATTCTTGTCGGTCGGATAGCATCTCGTGGGTCCGTCGCACTGTCAACAGGGCTCCTCTCTAACATATCTCTATCCCACCCAACAGCATCCAATGTCTTTGGGGTAGGTTCAGAACATCCTTTCACCAACTACTGGACTTGTGAGGGTGGGCTTCCCGAGGTCATTGGGGTCCTGCCCGACAAGTTGCAGGCCGATATCCTTATCAGCCAATACTACGAGTGCGTTGATCCGGTATACCCCATAATCGACCGCCATACATTCTATCTCGAGTACGAGCACTTCTGGTCCCTCAGAGACTCTGAGAAGACCGATGCCGCCTTCGTTGGCCTACTCTTTACTATGATGGCTCTGGGGACGCAATTCGTATTGACGACGAATCCGAAAGACCGTAAGCAGACTGCCGAATTCTACGCCTCGGCGGGCAATCAAGCGCTACGCATGTCTTCCTATTTAAATACGGCTTCGTTACGCTCCGTTCAAGCTATGGTTCTGGTTGGCTATTTCTTGATAAATGACAACCATGCATCAGACGGTTGGGCATTTTCAGGCTTGTTATGTACGTGAACTTCTAAATTCCCAGAATGTCTCCCCCCTTATACTCGTCTTAAGGAATGAACGTGTCCTTCGATGGAGAATGATTAGGAAACCCTCATTTGTGTTAAGCAACGCCAAGTCCTCGCAACTGGTTACGCAGGAAGACTAAAGAGACGGATGCAAGTGGAAAATTGCTGACTTTAGGCGTTGTAGTAAGACAAGCGTACGCGATGGGTTTGCATAGAGATCCAAACATAGGTAGGCTAAGAGAGCTAACGATAAAGGTATAGTCTGAGAAGCTGATTTAAAACGTCTACTAGTGGTTCCTGGCGCAAGCGAATTCGAAAAACAGCAACGGCGCAAGCTTTGGCAGGCCGTCCTTGTCCAAGACACCTTCCTAACAGTGTTACTCTCACTCCCCCCTAATGCCACGCACACGGATGTTAAAGTCGAAGACTTCATCGATGACGTGTCCGGGTTCGGAGAGTCAAATCCTATCGACACGGCGTACATCCGCGGTTCCTGGATGCTGGCAAACCTGGTTCAAGAGACTATATCCAGCCCGCGTTCGCTCGACGTGCCTATCTGCTCTACGCAGAGGCAGAAATCCAAGCTCGTCGCCGATTTCCGCGCCGTCTACCGTTCATTTCCGGACGTGTTCCGCTCGTGGGACCAGGAGAGCATAGCGCAGCTAGCGTGCACGAACAAGCGCATAGTACGGCAAACGCTATTTCTGAGTAGTAATTATTACCATAATCTCATGCTCGTGCATGCCTCCGAAAGCCCTGACGTCCCTGTCAATGTGCGCGCGACGCTCGAAGCCGCGCATGAGGCCATCACGTGTTTCTTCGTGCTATGCACGCTGTTCGACCCCGAGGCGAGGGTATGGTGGGTCTTTCACCATAGGGCTTTCCTGGAAGCCCTGTGTATGGGTAGCGTGCTTCGTGAGGCGGGACGGGATCCGGTGACTGCAGATCAATTCCTAAGGGATCCCCTTTTTGCGAGAGCAAGGTCTGATATAAGTACGTTAGCTCTCCAACTTGCCTTCTACTTGCGTGTTCTTTATACTTGGAAATGCTAACAGCTTCTCAGCACGTATGGTTCAGATCATGAAGATGATGGCTGATGGCGAGTGGGGCTCTGATGACGCGAGGACGAGGGTGGCTGTTTTGAGCGAGTTCTTGTAGACTTATGATGACGGCTAAGTAAGGTACGTGTGGAGGTTGGTGGTTCGTTGGGGTGGACTTGTATATAGATTCTAATGGCACATTACGATTATTATACCATACGAAGCCAAATTTTATTTAGCGATAAACGAGGCTTGTTAACGATATAGCATTAGGTGCTAAGTAAGTTTCAAACTAGTGCTAGTTGTGAAGGACATCTGCACTTCCTCAAAAGAACATATTGACTTAGATCGAGAAGAACAATATCATTACAGTGCTAAATTAGTATCTTTCTCTACGTGGCCAAGTCAATATAGCTCATCCTCAGTCTGATATAAGCTTGGAATAATTTTTGTAGAGCACTTCCTCCGGTCTGGAGACTTCAAGAAGGGAATGAGGGAGCGTAGCCCAACGTATCATTTCATAAAGGGGGGGCCACTCCTGTGTCTTAACTACCTATATAACCACTACGATATTGCATGCCTAACGCGTAACACCAATACGTAAATATCACTTTCTCGCCACTGGTAGGCACATAAGTGCTAGGTTTGGTGAAGGATCACTACTTAACTCATTCATATTACTTCGGGGAAAGGGTGCACGTGTATGATGCTCTCGTCTTTGACGATAAGGGGTAAGTACTTAACAGGTAGCTAAGGTCGGTATATTTTTGAGGTGCGGAGAGCATGTAACAACAATTACAAGTAGGTTGGGACCGGTTAAACAAGAAGGAAACAGCAAGGAGTATATAGGTAGACACCTGATATAGAACACCCCGGGCTTATTGAACTCAACTCACGCGCATCTGCTATAGCAGGGAGTCTTATAGATATCCGGGACTTACTGGGCTATCTGCTTTAAGTATACTTTAGGTACCTACTTAGGTAGTTACATTTAAGCTCTTTGAAAACTAGGAAATACTAAGGGTAAGTGAACGGATCTGATTTAGTTGTTGGTGCTGACAATACTTGTTTGATAAAATGTTGCTAATATCAGGGGGGAGGAAGGCTTGCCAGTAGCTGTTGACCAACGAGGATTGTTATATGAACACTACCGCATCTAACCTCCTTGGCCATTGTTTCAGTGCGGAATATTTAGTCACTTGAGCAAGTGGGTATCGGTATCAGGATGGTCGTCTAGTCATAGGTGTAAGGCGGCGGGATGCCACCAAAGACGGACCTAGTTCTACCTCGGGGCCATGTGATGATTTTTCAATATGAGGTACCTATATTTCGTAGATGTTTGGGCATTGACTTGTTGGTCGACATATGTCATATTATAGGCAATTATATACCGTTGGTAAGCTTCTCCTATGCGAGTCTTGGTATAAGGAAGCATCGTTAGTCTTCCACACGGATGTCCGTTAAAGACAGAGGTCAGTTTAGGGATCTAACAATGTCCTTGAGTGTCAACTTGCTAAATACACGCTTCACCAATCTCAACAAGTTAGAAACTCAGAACATGCCATCTCAAAGGATAGTACAAGGGATCCGATCAATCGAGTTTAGAAATTTATGTATCATAGCAAGCTGGCACTTGAGGACATATAATGTATATTTTTAGTGATAATACTATGAAGAGTACGTCTCGTCCCAATGAAATACGGCCTGCAGCTTAGTATATTAGATACTTCGATATGTCTACAATGTTTATGCCAGATTCGGAGCTTCTTCCCCCCCCCTCTCTCTCTTCTCTCTCTAGGTACCTAACTATGGGTTTAGATGAGGAGTCCGAAGGGCGAAAAGCGTAACTTCCGAACGGCTAGAGGGGTAATATGGTGAAAACAACTAGGTATCTAATCTGAACATAGCCAAAAGCCTTCGATACTTCCGTTTCTTTGATTTACTCACGTGTACGATGGTAGTAGTTACCATACCAAGACCCAAATTCCCGTGTGACCAAAAACACAGAACCAACACGATGAAGCCCAGGATATCCAAACCCTCCAAGCATAATCAATATCTCACGAAAAAGACAACGGTCGAACAACTCGCTCTAATTACCCACGTATGTAAAAGCCCGTCGGACAACCAGCCAGCTAGCTAGCTTAGGTAGCCAGTCAGTCAGTCAGCCGAGTCTCGGATCGCACACTAATTAGGTCTCCGTGACGGAGGAAATAGCCCGAAGGTCGTTTGAGCCAACCGTAGCATTGGAGCTGTCGGTAGATATTAACACCGGAACCAACGACATGATCACCAGTTCATAGAGGAGTTTGCAGAGGAGGAGGGGGGAGGGGAGTCGTATGGGTTTGCCGTCACTTTGACACAGGCAGATTCTATGTATGTGTGAGATCTTGGCGTTGCGCCGACAACCGCATTTTTAAAGCTCAATCGCGTTTCCCAACTTTCGCTGCGCTGTGCCGCGCCGCACGGACCGGGTTTCCCCCATCATCGTCAAACGGCCCCCTTCGCTTCTCAGAGACACCGGTTTACCTACCTACCTCTGGGATCTCGGGACGACCGCCTCGGTTCGCAAAGACAAGATGTAAGTTAATTGATTTCGGACTCTGTCCGCTTCCTCAATTCTGTTGCCCCCTCCCCCCTCCTCCCCTTTCCGATTCAATATCCGCTAGCCCGAGCCGAAGTTCTCTCACTCACTCACTTACTTACCTTACTTACCGAACCAACGCGAAACATTGCTTCCCCTTCATTCATTCATTCATTCATTCATTCTCCTTTTTCCTTTTCGGGGTTTCCCGCCTACCTAATATGACCAGAGAAAAGCTGGCTCGAGCGTTAACATTTTGCAACCTACGAACCTAAACCCAATAAACCTGCAAACGGAAAAGGCGTACGGACGGACCAAGCTAGCTAGCTACCCACTTGCGCCCGCACGCGCATAGTGAGGCGGGACGGTGACCGTGGACAGCTGTGGGTGGGCCGGCCTAGGTCCGGGCTCGTATGGTTTCGTTTGGTTACGTAGCAAGTTAGCACCAGCGTCAGCGTGGGATATACCCAGGTTCCCAGCCTCCCCTTTCTCCTGTTGAAACTCCGCGTACTCCGAGACATGATGTACATTACCTAGGTACCTGCATATTGTTTACCAGGTTAGACATTAGGTACGGGATGTGCCTTAGGTAGGTATGTTACCCGGTACGATTGATGGGATAGGTACGATTGATTAGGTAGGTAAGGTAGGTAGTCTCGAACCTCCCTTTACGCAAAACCGAATCTCGGTGACCTCGCAGACGGGCCGAATCGGCCATCCCGGGTTCGGGTTCAAGTTCGGGTTCGGTATCCGTGCCCTTTTGGCTCGTTACAACATACATACATTGTAACGGTGTGTCTGTGTGCGTGCGTGCATGTGTGACGCGGAGATTTATCTTCTTTATTATTATGCTTGTTTCTCTGTCTCTTGCACGAGAGAGTAGTTCAAACAGCATACTACATACCTACATATTTTCTTATCCTCGTATTAACCTTTCCTTATGCGAGCTTGTAAAGACAGACCCCTCTTCTACTATGTATTCCATCCATCCATCTATCCATCCGTCCAATTAATACTGTGCCCGCATTTTCCCTCGCCACCAACAACACCACCACTAACGAACAAAGTTCACACAAAGCAACGGCCCTTCCCGTCCCCTTACCTCGCCTTAAATTCTGACAGCTAAGCTAAGCTAAGCTAAGCTCCCGGACGTTAGACAAAACACGCGCGCCGTAAGACATTAACCTAGGTTAGGTAGGTACTAGCTGAGGCATGTCAGCAGCATGTGTGTGTGTGTGTGTGTATGTGCGCGTGTGTGGTTCTATTTGCAGATCATCGACGAAACATGAAACGGTGATGCAGAACCACTTACATGTAATGTGTAAGGTACCTTACCTGTCTGTTAAACAAGCCCCCCAAAATTCGAGTAACCCTTCCCACTCTCACCATCATAATGTAAAATAAACACCCAGACACCGCAGATGTAGGTAACCCAGACGACGGACGCCATCAAAGTAGCACAGTTTTAACTACCTATGTTCAACTATTATTAAGGCTTTCTCATAATCCACCGTAGGGGTTTTCCAGCCCACCATCCGTTACAGCATTAACATGTAATCTGCTGTGTCGCCTTTATTCTCCGAAAAAAACATAAGCCCCTCTCCGTCCCACCCTCATCTACTTCTTTAGGTATCTAGGGTAAATATCTTAAAAGAGAGTGTAGCCGAAGTGTTATTAGGTATCGCTGAATGAGCGCATTGGTATATAAATATAAAAGCCTTGTATGTATGTATATACACGCTTTGTTCCCTCGGTCCTGAGTCCCATAAAGTCGTCATAGGTGCGAACACCATTGTAGTAGTAGCAACAATAGTAATAGCAGTGGTGGTGGTAGTAGTAGTAGTAGTAGTAGTAGAACAATGTTCAAAAATATCAAAAAAAAAAAAAAAACTTCCCCCTCAGGTAATATATTCCCCAACTCCAAGCACATTTTAATGACTTAAGCGATAAATGTGCATGCTTTTCTCTGTCCACGTCCCAGATTTGAGTAAATAGAAAACTATGTATCATTTTCAAACATGGCATCTCGGAATTTAGAGCGCAAGTATATGGTATAGAAGTCCAGTCCAGTCGCGATAGCATCCAATAGAGTCGTTATTTCTCTGTAAGCCAACTCTCTGCCGCCACGCTATGTGCGAGCAAACATTTTCTTTGAACGATTGAGATGTATGTAGGTTGTATATACGTAAACGACGGTGGTATCAGGTAGGCAATGGTAATAATAGCAGCAGCAGCAGCAGTAGTAGTAGTAGTAGTAGTGATGATGGTAGGGAGATTGTCTTAATGCGCGTGCGCATGACGCATAACAAAGCAAAGGGACCTCGTCATTCTAAGACGTGGGTCCGTCTATTTGCCCCGTTGGTTTGGCGTCCGGTTGGTAGTCGTCCATATCCTGTACTCCCTCATCCTCTACTTCTATGACGTTCTGTTTGACAACCTCTTGCTTGGGGGACGTCTTCATTCCTGGTGAGCCCATATTCTTCCGCATTGTCGTGGGACGATAGCTTCGGGACTGGACCGGCCAGGGTGCAACTTCCTCCGGAGTATTTTCCGATTCTGAACGTGCTAGTTCCTTATCGGCAGTCTCCCTCGTCGTCCCAAGGCGCGCTTTGATCTTTTCAATCTCCTCGGCGCAGTCGCCGTCTCGAAGGAATTGATGTGCTGCTTGCTCACACATATTTTGCACGAAATTGAGCCCTTGATCCAGCTCTTCCCAGATATCACCCCTGTCCTGGAATGCACCCAAACCACCGTTGAGTCCTGATCGAGCCACCCGAGCACTCACCCTACCCGCGGCTAGGTTTCGCGGTCCCATCTGTCGAGTACTCCTGAAGCGAAGCTTGATGTCCTCCGCGTTCTCTTCTTTACCTTCTGTCGCTGTGGCGTCGGTAGCGGCAGCGATAAGATTACCCGAAGGCTTTAACTCGCCGTTACCTCCCCCATTAGCCTCTTCTTCTTCTTCATCGTCGGGCATCTGGATCTCGGCTAAACGCCTGATGCGTGCCACTTTGGCAGCCATCTTGGCCTTACGTATGGCATTGCGCTGCATCGACACAAACTTCACTAGCTCCTCAAAGAATGATTGCACATAGCTGTCGTAATATACGATGATCATATTCCGTGACCTGTATTTCTGGACTGTGTTCTCGTTGCTCATCATGGACTCGGTTTTGGGCTTCTTCCGAACGACGGCACGCGCTCGTCGCTGCGCCGTCGCCATAACCTCGTTGGTTTGACGCTGGAGGGAAGTGTTTGACTTTGGCGAACTCACGGGGCTCGAAGGTGCCTCGGCGCCGCCTTTTGGTGGTCGAGTCTCGTGCGGGGATAAGGGAGGTGGTGTCGAGACGCGTTCAGTATCTAATATTTGAGCGGGTGCACTCTCATCACGCGGTTTAAGAGACTCTGTTGATCCTTTATTCCTAATAGATCGAGCCGAGGACTTGGGCTGGCTCTCGGCTAGCATAGCCAGATCCTGCTGGCGCTGATCGATTTGTCCATTGAGCTCCTCGAGGCGTTTGAGCCAATCGGGAATGTTAGTAATTAGGGCTTTTAGAGAATCGGTCGCCATTGCTGAATAGGCACGAAATAACAGAGATGCTGTATTCGAATCGAGAATCGAAGCTAAGAAATAGATATGTGACCGTACCCCAGCATCAGACTTCTAGTTTGAGGTAGCTTGAGGGAGCTTGGGGGAGGGTAGAGGAGTCGGTGAAGAGGTGAGCAGGGTAGGCAAAAGGGAGGCTAGGTGGTTGTTAAGTTGATATGCCAATGGTCACGACATCTAGCCAAGCCCATGCACGATGGGCACCTGAGCTACCTAACGAAGCTCGACGCTGCAATGTAATGATATATGATACTACGATCTTAGGACCTAAAAGCAGGCCAATTCGACGTCTCGTCTCTCGAATATGATCCAATTAGGATATGGGTAAGACAGTGCAATGTAAACGTCACAAAAAAATTCGATCAATTGGAGAAAGGATGGGTTTAACTGAGGCGGATATGGCGGGGAGAAAAAGGGAAGGAATCGGATCGAGTGGAAACAGAGTTGAATTGATTATCGAAGGAAGATTATGAGAACTGTAAGTTAACCTTTTAGATTCTGTGGGGTATCGAGATACATATGCTGGTTGGTGGCTTGGTTGGCTGCTTGGTTGGTTCAGAAGAAAAACAGCTACGGTACAGGTACCTATCGTACAATACGATTTTGCATGTAATGTATTGTACGATGTAATGTACTCCGGCCTGGCCCCCTGGGAGGGGAAGGTTCTGGGTACATTTACTTTTTAGTGCGTAGACGGATGCTAGTACTACCGTGCTGTATTGTACAATACGACGATACCTTACGTACCCGTATTGTATTGTACTGATTGATCTTAGGTAGTTCGGGCTTTGCTAGCCGTGGCATGTTAGGTTATAGGTAGCCGTATTAAGTGCCCAAGAATACAGGGAACAAAATACCTATAAAGTTAGTGGAATGTTCCAACGATATAAGATACTAAGGTACCTACTATGTACAATACAATAGGTACTTCAGGCCCTCAGGTCCTCAGGTAGGGTATTAGCGTAGAGCCTAATAGACGCACGACTAAGGCACCTAGCGGTAAGATACCCCTGTCCGCTGGCTCCCGCCTGCAAGTTCTTCTGTTTTAACGGGTTGATCGGCGACTAATTAACGGGCTGCCGTTCTAGTTTATTAAAAAACCGACTTTGGCAGTGGGACACGCTCTTGTTTAGGACATGCTTTCCTATCCGTGGTAGCAATTCCTATGGAAACACCTTGGGCTGATACTACTACGACTACAACAGCTACAACAACTGCAACAACTACAACTACAACTACAACTACTACTAGTAGTAGGGGGAGAGGATCTCGCATTCGAGTTACACGTTATGAAACTCACATACATACATACATACATACATAATATCGCATCTTGCCACTTTTATCGGTCGTTCGGTCTGAGAAGGGAGCGTCCACATGGCCGGTCTGCCGGTGTCATATATGCTTTACGCATCATGCTTTCATGCTTTACAGCACATACTACCTAGCATGATTGGTATCTTAGGTACAATACAATATAATACAATACAATATGATACAATACAATACAGTACAATACATACGCAGTAGATGAAGTTGAAGGAGGGTACCTATCAACGTGGCATTCGTGATTGACCTATCCGAGTAATGCGAAAAGCTTGTTCCTCAACATGCGTCTCCATCCTAGCTATCTTGAGCCACCCACCTATTCGCTCATCCTCACCCGTTATTGATAAACCTCGTAAGGTAGTTAGCAGCTTTGCCGTAAATGCGTACGTGCGCAGATAAGAGGCACGAAGAGAGGCTGGGGGGAGAGAGAGAGAAAGAGGCGCGTCCGTTCATGGGATTTCATGTAGGTAAATAATGAGACCACAGTGGAGAAAGATTCGAAAGACCTACCTCTCATAAGTTATTCGAGCCCCATCGGAATAATACGCCACTGCTAAAGGGAGGGATTCGAAGCCTTGAGGATAAGCCGGTCCCCATACCTACCTATGTACTACCTAACCTTTGGATCAACGAAGTTGCAGTTTGACGATCTGGCGATTTGGCAGCGTCTCGGCTCCGATCATGATGGAATTACTCGTATGGGGGTCCATACGAAAAAGTCGCAGAGTTTGCGCTAGCTAAACACGATGCATGTCACTGCACACGCGGAACCCGTCTTCAGCGGTTCGCGCCGTAGCTAGCTAGTAGAACTTTACATCAGGTAGGCTACATTGCTACATACTAGTAGTAGTAGTAGTATGTATATAGCACAGCTGGGGGCGTAATGCGGTATGAGCGTATGAGAGGACGAGGAAAAGATACTTAGCCCTGCGCGTGTTTATATGTGTATGCAGTACTGCGATGCTACCCGCGGCGTAAGGTGGAGGCCGGAGATACAGTGCCTAAACAGGACATAACAATGAGTTGGCTTGCATCGAAAGTGCTTTCATAGATCAAATCAGACGTATCACCTACATTTGCATATATGATAGGTTGTCGGCCTTGCTTCCCTCGGTATCTTAGGTGGGATATACTGCTATACAGAATTGAGAGGGCTACCTCGTAGGTAGTAGAACATTGTATAAGTCGTCAATGAGGTAGATCAAGTATGCATGCTCAAAAGTACACCCTCTTTACAAAACCTATACGCACAATACTTACATACAGCCTCTTACATCACTCGAGTAGGTATTGAGGTCGCTTTCGTATAAATCGGAATGCCGAAGCAATTGCCCAATGTAGTTGGGGAGCCATGCATAGTTGGCTTTGCATATGGCTCTGCATATAGCTTTGCATATTCGTACGTGAATTGAGCGGTGAATATATGCACAGGCCATCCTACGCGATCGAACTCGTGCCATACATATTCATATTCATATCGGATTGGCTTATTCCTGAAACATGACCTTAGCGATACATAATAGAGCGCGAACGCATAGTGTACATACGAACTGATTATGTACAATACGTACGATCAGTAATACGGTGTCTACCTACATACCCAACATTATAACATATAAGTAAGCACAAGTCTCGGTGTCATAATGCAGTAAAACTCACGAGGGTTACATATTTTTATTTATGATGATCGTGCATCGTTGAGAATTTTATTTCAACGTCACATTAACGAAGCCAGAATTCTCATGATTTCACAGAAAACAACGCAGAGAAAATTTCCATAGGGCTCAAAAAGCAAATCCCGCTAGCATTGCTTCTCCAGTCCCCGAAAAAAAAAATAGGTCACGATGGTTTTGCCTGCCGGTTCGTTTAGTGGGGAGGCAAACTAGAGGGAAAAGGGGTTACAGTCGGCTATGCATATTCCGGATCCAGAAGCAAAGCAAGCCGAACTAAAAGTCAAGCTGTTCGGATAATTAACATAGAGCTCGAGCTAGCTTGAGATAGAGACACCTAGGTACGTATAAGTAGTATATCGTAGCCTCAATGATGATAAAACAATACAATGTATCGCCAAGATTCAAAAAAAAAAAAAAAAAAAAAACTTCGATTCGTACGGACTAGTGAAGCGGTCAAATAATAAGAATTGTACCCAGCCCTCTCCTCTTTTATTTTATTTTTTTCTCTCTCTTGTCCTTTTCCCTTTCTTGCCCCGCCTCCCGTTTCTCCCCATTCGGGACGGACCCCGGGCTGCGAACACGTGGGAAAGTCGCGATGTGGTGGCCCCTCCATGCTCTCCCATCCCTTACCTCCCTCCCTACCCCCATGTTTAAAATTTGAAAGCTTCCAGATGGAAGCATCTTTATTGTTCTTTTCCTCCCCACTCTGGGACTTTTTCCAACGCTAACAACATCCCTTTCGATGCCTTGTGTTAATAGATCCGAAAAGCCAAGCGTTCAAGGGTTATTAGAAAAAACCTCCTATATCGCGAAGCAAGCCCCTAATATTATGGCTTGTGGTACTATCGTAAAATAAGATCGAGAAAAATAAATTACATGTTCAGCTTATATCCACAATTGGTTCCTGTTTCTCCGCTGAGTCATTCATAACCTGGGTTAGAATAAAACCAAAAGAAAACCGAAATGCTTCGTTTATGGTTTGTATAATTGCAAAGCATAAAAAAAAATGAAGAGACATCATCAGTCTTTCGAACCATAAGCACTTACAAGGCGATCCTCTTCCTCCTCTCCCCAGATTCTCACATTCAGTCTCAGACTCGGACCGCAAAGCAGCGGTATGTACGACGGCATTCATACCATGCCCACCGGGTAGGTATGGTGCGATTTAATTTCAGCGTCTTGTCTTCCTCTGAACTTTCCAACAGAGGGGAATATGACACATCGAACGGCGCAAATTCAAGGGAAGAACGAAAGGAACAAAACGTATTTGCTGTTTTACCCCCCCTGTCCAGCCTCGCACCACGAGGTTACAACACCAAAAAGGAACCACATGGCTAAAGTCCAAGATGTGGTTAGCTAGCAGTGTAATAAATAACCTAGGTCTAGGATATCTAAACCTGGTTAATTACGTAGTATGCCGAAGCGGAACAGAAGTTAAAAAAAAACGAGTGAAGGTCGCCGTAATACAAACAAGGTTTAATCTAACCAGCCTATCACGCGACGTGCCGTCGTACTATGGAAGAACGATGTCTAAAATTCCCATGTAGCTCGGCCCGGGATGAAAAAAAAAAAAAAATCACACACATTCCTCACATTCATCATCGCGCCACAACCTCTGAACCTGCAGGACTGTGACAGGCAGACCTGGCCGTTGCCAAGACTCCTACCACATGTTATGTACCAGGTAGCTAAGGTAAGGGATGTATATGAGGTAGGTAAGTAGATTAGGTACGCATACGGCCATGTCCGTAAGTAAGGGGTAGCAGCAGCAGCAGCAGCAGCAGCAGTAAACACCTCGGCCGGATGGGGAGCTATGTATGTATGTAGGCGTGTATGTAGGTGTGCACCTTATGTATTGTATACTACAACTCCTGCGCTGCGCTGCGTTATGCTACGCTGTACGTAGGGCCCCCCGACCCTTTCCTCATCAGTCTATCCAATCTAAGACCATCAAAAATAGGCAGCCGGGTAGATTTTGATCATATTAGGCGTTTCCAAGGGGTATACGTACCTGCCTACCTTAGGTAGGTAGTCTTCCTAAACCATCCCACCCCGTCCCGTCCCATCCCGTCACTGCCTGTACCCTCACCTCTAGCTATCTAAGGCCACACCTCCACCGTCTCCCACCCATCCTCCACCACTCCCCCCGGCGCCCTCGGCTCCGACCTCCCTCCTCCGACGTACGTATACAACCACCTCCGCCCGCGCTCGGGATCGCTCAGATCGGTCCGGTCCACCCCCTCCGGCACCACAACCACGACCCGGAAATTCGCCCTCGCGACCCCGTCCTCCAGATCCGTCACCTTCTGCCCCAGCCCCAGCCTGCCGTCCCCCACCGGCAACGCCACCGGCGTTCCCGGCGGCGGGTTCCGGAACGACCCCCGCATCAGCGGGCTTAGGTTGCCGAAGTGCGCCGTGATCTCCCGCCTGAAGCTCCATCCGTCGGCGTCGGCGTCGGTCTTCTTGAGACGCCGCATCCGCGCCAACAGCGTGGCTACGACCTCCTTCCCCGCGGCCGAGTCCTCGACGTCCGGCGCGAGGACGTACGCCCTACCACGGACGCGCCACTGGGTGCCCGTTTCCTTGGCCCAAAACACGGCTTCGACGGGGGCGCCGCCCCCGGAGCCGTCGGCGATCTTCTCCCCCTCGTCGCCAGTAGCAGTAGCAGTAGCAGTAGTAGTCTTCTCCCGCTCGTCGCCGGTCCCGAAGAGCTCTGCCATCTTATCCATCCGGCGGTCCGTCGTGAACGCCGGGAGGTCCGACTCGTAGACGCCCGGCGGGTTGAGCCGCGCCTCGTTCTTCGGGTTGGCCGGCAGCCCCGCGAACAGGCCGCGGAAGACGCACGTGCGGGCCCTGGGCGCGTAGTCGGTCATCGTCGTTGCGCCAGAGGAAGTCTTCCGGACCGTGCTCAGGGTGAATTCCGGCGACGGCATCGTCTGGATATGCTCTAGGAAGAGCTTCCTCCATGGTGCCGGGCCTAGAGAGGGTGATGCTGATGTTGTTGAGGTTGCCATTGCACGGTAAGTGGTGGTAGTGAGTGAGTCGTAAGTAGCCCGCTTTGAAAGTCGTACAAGCCGCGGCGATGATGAGATAATTAAGCGGGAGGCGAAGGTGTTCATCAACAGAATGAAATAAGCGTATTAATTATCTGTGACCCTTTATTTTCATCGTATAGTGTAAGTAAAGTAGCTAATATAAGACTTTTCAGTCATAAAAGATGTATGACTACCTCCTAAGTGATAGAAAGTCTATTGGCGCGTTTGTGGCTACTTGAAGGCTGGAGGGGCCATTGAATTCAATGATGACGTAATTATTTGCTACAAGATAACTACAAGATAACTACAAGATAACTACAAGATAACTTAGGACACCCAGCTTTCAAGGGCAATCTGGGTATTTGCTTCGAAGTGTGTACGTTAGACACTTGATATATATTGTAAAATAACCACTAAGAGATGAGGTACCTCTCATCATATGAGAGCAATCTCAGTGTATCATCAACCCGCAGCTGAAGTTGGTTTGTTTGGTTGAAAATAGTTCAATTGTTGTTGTGTGGGTATAAGAGGGTATCAAGACAAACTAAAACTATACACACACACACACACACACACACACACACATCTCAACGGAACGAACAAACGTATGACAGAAATAATATTAACAGCTATATACAAAACGTACATACATACGCTAGGTACGCATATACACACAATATATATACAGGGTATAGTGCAAACATACAAAAAAAAAATACATACATCCAAATCATGCCTCGTAAACATATACAAAGCATACATGTACGCCGTACCAATGCCTTGTACGTCAATCGTTAATCATGCACTCATAAGCGGCGCGAGCCTAAATGGTATCTAATGCAGTGTTCCTATCTATATGACGGGTGACTTTGGTGAACCCTTACGAAAGACGGTTACCAAGTTGCTATCTAACTTTTGAACTCCTAGATTTATATACCCTACCTTTCGTCGGTATATAAAGAAAGGATCGTCTACGAATGAAAAAATGGCCGATAAGCGGAGATATCCCGCTCTCAACCGGACATTACCAAGGCCAGCAGGGCCATTCGGCAGTAAAGACCGTACCTCATCTGGAACATATGTTAGCAAATATTTCCAAAACCTAAAAGTTACTTCAAACACCTACCTGTCTGAAATATGCCGCGCGATGATCGTAGTCAACCTCCTCCGCAACTTCTTCATTCCGAGGCAGGGGATGGAGCACACGGGTAGTCTGCTTCGCGTATTTAAGCGTTGCGTTGTCGATCCGGTATGAATTCTTCACCTTCTCGTACTCCTCGATGCTTGGGAAGCGCTCCTTTTGTACCCTGGTGCAGTACAACACGTCACTCCTCGACAGGATCTCCGGAGTTAGCTCCTCAGATTCGCAAAGCAACTGCCCAGATTCCTTCAGCAGGTTGCGAACCTCGGCTGGCAAAGCTAGCGACTTCGGTGCAACCAACTGAACTTGGACCTGGTAGTGCCGTAATAGATATACCAACGAGTGCACCGGTCGTCCGTAGAGAAGATCACCTACAAAGGTAATGGTCAGGCCTTGCACAGTACCCAGCTCCTCGCGGATCGTGAAGAGATCAAGGAAGGCCTGTGTGGGGTGCTCCTTGCTCCCATTACCTCCGTTAATGATGGGGACCTTGCTGTACTTCTTCGCAATATCCACCGACGTCTCGTCTGGGTGGCGCAGAACGATAGCATCGCCGTAGCACTCGAGTGTCCTGAGCGTGTCTTGAAGCGTCTCTCCCTTCTGCACCGACGAATGAGTCGTAGTGATAGGGATTGTTCTACCTCCAAGACGTTGCATTGCTGCATCGAAAGAGGCCGAGGTTCGCGTTGATGGTTCATAGAACATAGTGCAAAGGACACGACCACGTAGGACATTAAGAACGCCTTCCCTGTCAACACCAAGGCGCATCTCCTGAGCCACAGTGAATAGGAGATGGAGATCAGATCGCGTGTACTGTTTTACAGAGAGCACATGCGAGTTCTTGAAGGCCGATGGTTGCATAAGAAGGTCATGCAGAGAATCGACAAAGGGTGCTCGTGCGGGTCCTGGCAAAGTGAAATCCTCCCCGGCTGGCAGATGTCTTGACATGGGTCGCTGGTCGTCCGTCTCACCGTCGGTCAACCGCGACAAACCCGCTGGCTTGCCAATATTAGATAAGCGTCGACTACGGAGAGCATCGAAGGGGTGGCTTTGTTGAGGCAAAGGTGGAGAAATGGGTGCCGGCATACTGCGGTGAGTAGACATATCCTTCCCAAGAGGAGCTAGGGGAAGAAGTTCTCCGTCAAGGCACACAGTCTTATTGTTGAAAGTAACCCTTTGCACCGCACCACGCATGGTCTTACCAGCGAATGGAGACCACGACGCCGTCTTGGGTATAGTGTGCGGGCGGTCAATCTCAATTTCAACAGAAGTTCCGACCTGCTCATGGAGCTCGAAAATCTCCTTCGGATTGTCGTACAGTCGCGTCTTAACGTCATCCAGCGTTAATCTGCCTTCTGTGACAGAGGTAAGAAGAAGAGGCAACGCATCAGAAATGCCGACGGTAGGATCTGCGTTGGGTTGCAAAGCGTGCGCGAGCTGGTATGGTAGACTACCGATAGAGAAGACGTCGATCGTGCTGAGATGATCCCAAAGCGCCTTCTGGTCAGCGGGTGTAGGGAGACACTTGCAATCCGGGTAGTCCTTCTGCGATAAGTACAGGGAATAAATCGATACGTCGCAAGTGACACTCAAGCCTTTCTCTTTGCTCAGAGCAATGAGGCGGATGTCCTCCTTAGTCGTAACGCTGGTGACATGGATACGCCTATTGTGAAGGCTGGCAAGTAATAGAATAGAGGCCAGGTCCGTAGTCTTAGCATCAGTCAAAATCGGCTTATGTGTCGGCCAAGAATCGAAGTGCGCAGTGACCGCGGCAACCTTGCTAATATTATCTGACAGATGGTTGAACGGGATGAAGAGTGATCCAACCTCGCTGGTTACTTGGCTAATCTGATCGTCATTGTCAGAAGTGGCCATGACGGAAAAGTTATAATCACAATAGCCTCCTTCTTTGTTGCTTTGCTGAGCAACCTTTAATGTTCTTGCGTCGGTGATAGAGGCGTCGATACCCATAGGCATAACGCGTATCATGCTGAAGCCAGAGGCGATTGAAGCCTTTGTAACAGCCTGAAGGTCACTGCTGCCCTGAGTACCGATTCCAGGTACGAAAGCAGCAATGTTGATCAACCCAGGAAGAACAATGGTGCGATGACTGGTCTGGTAATCACGGCTACTAATTTCTAACTCGAAATATCTTGCGATGGCCTCGATTAGAATCTTAGCGTTCTTGACGTTGGTTACTAGAGGGATCTGGTAGTCTACAGCCATTCGTCGGGTCTGATATCCTTTGCTCATGTAATTGGCGGGGCGACGGTACTTGTTGTTCGACGGCAGGTTGATGTAGAGATTGATCATGTTCTTTGCCAGATGTTGTGTGAGCGAGAACTCCGATCTCTGGTCATCTTCCTCGTTGCTAAGTACTTCCAGGAACTGGACAGGGATGCCGTGTTCCTGAAGGAAGTCGGCAGTACCTGCAGTGGCAAACAGCTTGTATCCCATCTTCTGCAGTTTCTGGACAGACGGAAGCATTTCCTTCTTATCTTTGTAGGAACCAATTGACAAGAGAATATTGCTCTTCGGAATCTTGAAACCAGTTGACATCAAGGCCTTAAGGTACGCTTCGTATTTGTCCACGCCGAAACAAGCAACCTCTCCGGTGGAAGCCATCTCCACGCCCAATACTGGATCAGCACCAGACAATCTAGAGAAGCTGAATTGCGGAACCTTCACACCGACGCAATCCGGTTGAAGAGTGGTTGGAGGATATTCAGTAAACGGAACTCCCGTGATTGCTTTGGTTGCCATCTCGATAAGGTCAACTCCCATGACCTTTGACACGAAGGGGAACGAACGCGACGCTCGGACGTTACACTCAATAACCTTGATATCGTTGTCCTTTGCAATGAATTGGATATTGAAAGGGCCAGTAACGTTTAATTTAGCGCCAATCTTTCGCGTGGCCTCTTCGATACGCTGGATCGTAGTTGGCTCAAGATCCTGCGGCGGCAGAATGAGAGTCGCATCACCAGAATGGACACCGGCATTTTCGACGTGTTCAGAGATAAAGTGGCCCACAACAGTTCCGTCCTTCGCGACTGCATCCATTTCGATCTCCTTTGCATTCTCAATGTACTTCGTGATCACTACAGGATGCTCGCGCGAAACCTCCGCAGCTTGTTGCAGGTATAATTCGAGGTCTGCCTCGGAGTATACGGTGTTCATCGCAGCACCTGACAGGACGTACGAAGGTCGAACTAGCACTGGATACTCAACTTTTCGGCAGAAACTCCTGGCGTCCTCGAAGCTCGTAAGCTCTTTCCAGGTTGGCTGATCGACTCCGATTTCGTCAAGCATACGTGAGAACTTGTAACGATTCTCAGCTCTGTCGATCATCTCCGGCGACGTTCCCAGGACCTTAACACCCGAACGTAGCAGGGGTAATGCGATATTGTTGGGGGTTTGACCACCCATAGCACCAAGGACTCCGCTGGCAGATTCCATCTGATAGATATCCAGAACAGTTTCCACGTTAATATTCTCGAAGTATAGACGATCTGCCTCGTCATAATCGGTACTGACGGTTTCGGGATTATAGTTAACCATGATAGTCTTGAAACCAGACTCCCGCAGAGTGCGGATTGCTCTGACTGAACACCAATCGAACTCGACAGAGGATCCAATACGGTAAACGCCAGATCCAAGTACCATGACACCATGATCGTTGAAATCTATATCATGTGTCGAAGCGTTATATGTGAGGTAGAGATAATTGGTATAGGCAGGGAACTCGGCAGCGACTGTATCAATCTGCTTGACAAAAGGAGTGATTCCGGCCTCCAGCCTCATGCGTCTCACCGCCAGCTCATTGGAGTCCCAGAACTTTGCTAGTTGGCGATCGCTAAATCCAAGCCGTTTGCCCTGGAGAATCAAGTCGGGACGGCTGGAGATTTGGCCAGTAGTGTAAGTAGACATGTCCTTACTAAATCGGATGAGGTTCATGAGCTTGTGTAGGAACCACTTGTCAATCTTAGTGAGTTCCCATATTCTATCCACTGAGTATCCAGCGTGCATGGCGTTTGCAATAGCAAAAAGGCGCTGGTCAGATGGAGTTTGCAACTCATCGTCAATTGACATGAGTGCCTTGGTTTCACCGAAGCCAAGATTGTGGAAGTCAATAGCTCGAATTGCTTTCTGGATGGCTTCCTCGAATGTCCTTCCGATACTCATGACCTCTCCCACACTCTTCATCGACGAGCCAAGTTGAGTGGACACCCTGGTGAACTTCTTCAAGTCCCATCGGGGCATCTTGACAACAACATAATCTAGGGAGGGCTCAAAGCAAGCGCAAGTCACCTTCGTGACCGTGTTCTTGATTTCTTTTAGCGGAATACCAAGTCCTAGCTTAGCAGCGATAAAAGCGAGGGGATAGCCTGTGGCTTTAGATGCCAATGCAGATGATCTTGACAATCTTGCGTTGACTTCAATGATGCAGTATTCCTTTGAGAACGGGTTCAGAGCGTACTGAATGTTACACTCGCCAACCACACCTAGATGCCGGATAACGTTGACCGCTGTTGTTCGTAGCATGTTGTAGTCCTCATCCGACAATGTCTGAGACGGAGCCACGACAATGGAGTCGCCAGTATGGATACCGAGAGGATCAAAATTTTCCATGTTGCAAACAGTGATACAATTATCTTGAGCATCCCGTACAACCTCGTATTCTATTTCTTTCCAGCCCTTCATACTTCGCTCAATCAGGACCTGTGGGCTTGCTGCTAAAGCCTTATTGCAGAGGTCTAAGAGCTCAGCTTCATTGTTGGCAAATCCACTACCCAGTCCACCTAGTGCATAGGCAGCTCTGACGATGACAGGGAAACCGATGTCCTTAACAACACGCATGGCCTCGTCTACACTGCTCGCCGAGGCAGACTTGGCGCACTTCTCACCAATCGAGTCCATACTGCGAGCGAAAAGTTCTCGATCTTCTGTCGTAATGATGGTGTCGATAGGCGTACCCAGCACCTTGACGCCAAGCCCTTCGAACTCATCCTTGAGTTGGATACCAACTTGTAGGGCAGTCTGACCTCCGAAGGTAACATATATCGCGTCCGGTCGCTCATAAATGATAACTTTACGAACGAACTCAGCAGTGACGGGAAGGAAGTAAACCTTGTCGGCGAGACCCTTGGAAGTTTGGATCGTTGCAATGTTAGGGTTAATGAGGACAGTGTAAATACCCTCTTCCTTTAGAGCTTTGATAGCTTGACTTCCAGAGTAATCGAATTCACCTGCTTGCCCAATACTGAGGCCACCACTTCCAAGAACAAGAATCTTTTTAACATTGACACGCGGGTGCAACCGCTCGTTCTCTTCGGCAGTGCCACCGGGGAACTTGACCGGGGCATTCAGAAGTGTCTGATCCTTGGCGCAGTCGACAATAGTATTTATGAAAACGTCGAAGAGGAACTCGGTGTCGCGAGGCCCAGGTGTACTCTCTGGATGGAACTGTACGCTGAAGTATGGCTTGTTGACGTGCATAATTCCCTCGTTGCTACCGTCGTTGGCGTTTACAAACAATTCTTTCCATTCCTCTGGAAGTGTCTTCGCGTCAACCGCGAACCCGTGGTTCTGAGAAGTGATGTGGCACTTTCCGGTAACCATGCTTGTGCAAGGAATATTGTGTCCTCGGTTACCAAACTTCATTTTTGCAGTTTTAGCGCCAGCAGCCTGAGCAAGTAGCTGATGGCCAAGACAGATACCAAACACGGGTGTTCGGTTAGCCTCCATTGCCTTGGCAATCTGCGCCACGGGTTCACGCATAACAGCAGGGTCACCAGGTCCGTTTGAGATGAACAGACCATCGTACTCGGACCCGGCGCCACTAGCAAAATCATGGTTCCATGGGCATACGAGCACTTCAACGCCTCTCTTTAAGAAGCATCTAAGTTGGTTATTTTTCATACCAACATCTAGGCAAAGTACGCGGAGAGGGCGCCCAGAGGGATGCTTCAAAGCCGTGGCGGGATCCGGCTTATAGAGTTGAGGCTGTTTGATAGAGACTGCGAACTAATAAGCATAATGACATTAATAGCCCATTTAAAGGGGCACTTACCCTCTGCTACAAGATTCTTGGTATTGGGGTTAACCCAATTAATTGCATCGAAGTAAGGCTTCCAGTCCTTTTTGATTTGATGGCTTAGCGTCCCATTGGCGCCATTGGTGGTTCCATTCGTTAAATCCTGCTTTTGCAGCAGCATTCGACCTAACATGCTACCTTCTTGACGAATACGTTCCGTTAGAGCTCTCGTATCGACACCGTACATGGCAGGAACTCCTTGTTCCTTTAACCATGTTCCTAAAGATGAATTTGCAAGGTGGTGTGAGAACTCCTCGCCGGCGTAAGAAGATACGACGAGACCAGCGATATGGATCTCAGAGGACTCGAAGTGTGCGGGGCGATCACGAAGGAGTTCGTCCATCGTCTCCCTCGAGGGCACTCCATAGTTTCCAACAAGAGGAAAAGTGATCACAAGAATCTGGCCACGATACGAAGGGTCTGTTACCGACTCTGGGTATCCCACCATACCGGTCTGGAAGACTAATTCTCCAGCGATGCTCTTCTTGGCACCGAAGCTGTAGCCTTGGTATGACGATTGGTCTTGGAGGTCAAGGCACATGAGGCCTTCATCCTCTGAGTCGACTATCCGCGCAGAGGCGGGCAGATAATGGATTGGGGCCGCCATGTCGGCTCGTGCTGGCAGCGAGCTCGAGAGTGGTGGTGTCGTAGCGTAGATCTGACGATAACGACTAGATGATATAATGGAGGGGCAGATGGAGGGGCTGTCTGAAAGCAGCAATTAGGAAGCTCAGGGATAGAGCTCTCTAAGGCCGCAAAACAGTAGTCTAATCAATATATCATGTCGTCCTGGACTACAATTAACAATCGTACGAGAATTGTAAAAATTTTGTAGTAGTGCGAGGGAAAAAAAAAAATAAGTAAAGTTTTTTGACCGAAGAAAATTCATCGAATATTGATTTGTACCAACCAAATTTTTTTTTTAATTTTTTTTTTCTTGCTGGTCCCTTCCTGTTAGGACTAATGATAGTACGTACAAGCTCCCGCTCAAGGTGCTGCCAATTGCAATGCAGTACTACGTAAGAGACCCGCCTCGAACACTGTGGGGTCCAATCAACATTGAGTCACAGCACATCAAGCACTAGTGGGGTCCAGAATCTGGACTGTAAGTATAGAAAATCTTAGTAACCATAATTATATAACATAAAAATTATAATGGCATAGCACATTCCACTTTTTTATATTAGTTTAGTTATTAATATATTTATATATTAATTTATATTAGGATTTATTTTAATATTATTTATATATAGAAAAAATTTAAATTATAATATAATATTATAATATTATTTATTAAATTAAAATTATTATTATTATTTAATAATATATAATTATATAAATATTTTATTATTTTAATTAAATTTATTATAAAATATTTTTTATATAATTTAAATTAATT